>JABUQX010014327.1:0-5000 GCA_015478945.1 Trachelipus rathkii
TATATATATAATATCATATAAATATATATATATATATATATATATATAATATTATACGATATTATTATATATATAATATAGCTAATTATGGCTAATTTTAGGGAGTATTATCCGATATTGTATAATATATAATAATATATACTTATATCTATATAGTAATAATAGTTATATATTATATATATATTTATAATATTATATAATATATACATATTATTAATGAACTAGAATATATATATCATATATATTATATATATATAAACTATATATAGCTAATATATACTATATATAATATATATATATATATATATATACTAATATATATCTATATATAATATATTATTAATATAATTATATAATATATATTAGTATTATATATGTTATTATATATATATATATATATATATATAATATATAAATATTATATCTATATTATAATATGTATATTATTATTATATATATGCCATAAAAAGATATATTAGTATATAACACATTACGTTAGTGCTAGCGCCTTGATTAGTGAAATATATATGATCAATATATATATTAGAGTAGAGAAGCTATATAGTTATATATATACTTAGATAATACTCGTGAAGTATAGTATTAATAGTATTAATATAATATATAATAGTATTATATATAGTATGGGAATAAGTATAAATACTTATATATATATACTATAGTTTAATTTATCTTTTATTATTATATGACGCATGGTGTGATATTATAGTATATGGCGAGATAAGACTAGTAAACGGGATAACATTAGATTAATACTTATATAAATATAGTAATAGAAAAACGACGTATATATATTATATACACATCATATATTTTGATATTATTATGTATATATTATATAGTATAGTATATATAGTATAGTCTTGAACTGTATTATATTATTATATATAAAGGTATTATAGTATATATAAATATAGTATATATAGTAATATATATTTACTTATAGCAATATATGATATATGAATATATAAGAATAAATAGTATATATTATATATATATAGTATATATAAGATCGATATATATACTATATTATTATATGATTATATATACAATAATATTACTATATTATTATAGTGGTGAAGTATAACAGAGTTTATAATGCCACTAGTATATAGACGCTAACGTACGCGAGATTCGTGGACCGGTTCGATACCTGTTTTGTAATTACATTATCAGATATACTATATATTAGTATATATATGAATTAAGATTATAGTCTATATTTCCTAGTTAGTTACATGGAATAATTGATGCTATTTATATATATTATCTCTAATTATTGTATTATCATTGAACTTATAGTAATTTTCACCTATGACACGTATAATAGCAGTTGATCACGAGATAAAGGCACGGAGTTTTTACAAAATAAGGTTTTAAGTTTTGCATAACGTTAACTGTCGATCGCTGGGTGTCATTAGATCGATGTGCAGTAGTGCATTGAGACTCACATATGCAAGTTATCACCAGAATTTATTGATCTGGGTGCCATTTCCAGAGTAATCCACACTTCTTCTGTTTTTGATAAATGCCTTTTATGATGTAGCTACTATACCCAAAATATACACCACAGTCACGATGTGACAGAGATGACGTTTGAATTTGTATAATTATCAAGTTTCATCGCAAACAAAGGGTGGATCCCCATATCTGTCCGAGGTAGGTAAGTATTGTAGGTGAGAGGGGTTGCACTCGTGCGTACACTTACTGGGTTGTTAGGTGGAGAGGCGTGCAGAACGAGATTCTAAGATTCAGTTGAGCATAGGATAGCGTCCATCGAAGGGATGCGCAGCACTTCTGGTTTCAGCAGAGTAGATGGTGTGATAGTTACGCTCCGCTTCGACGGATATGTCGTGGTGGAGTCACATCAAGACTTAGTGAGATAGATCGGCCGCTTCCATGGGACCCTAGGGATGTGAGAGGTATGTATGCATCGCACTGTGTGTGGATGGTGTTGATGGGAGTTATCGCACGGTTTGACGTCCCACGCGATAATATTAGTTCTAACATACTGTTTTTTTGTGCACGACGCGATCCATGAGTCTGGAATGGATTAGACTGTAGTACCGGCTGGGGTTAACGGTGGCCGGCTGTGCATATAATGAGAGAGTGTGTAGCAGTTAAGTCGGACGGGATTGCTCGATAGGCGCGTGGACACAGGGGATGAATGGGAGGACGGTGTATCTTAGGTTGGTCTGGATTCACGGAATGTGTCGAAGGGTGATTTGAAAGTGAGTTTTAAAGGAAGGCTCCTCCGTAGGACCGATGTTTAACTGGAAAGGGAAAAGGCCAACCAGCCAGGAACGGAGCGTTATACTTTTAGGTCATCTTTCCTCCTTCACAATTTTAGGATTTTAAACTTTCTCACCTTTGAAGGGTAACAAGAGTGTTGGGGTAAGATTGCTAATTTTTCTCTGGTCTTTCTTATCAGGCCACGAGGGAAGAAAAGTTATTACAAAGGTGAAGACATGCAAGGAGGTCTCTTCTTATCAGAGAGATGTTGGTGGTGGGTGCATAGTAAATTCAAACAACAAACAAAAACAACAGACCTAAGAACTTAATACAGCAGAGTATCTTCAAAAGGAAAAAGGCTTACTTGCTCAATATATCTTGGAAGGAGAGATAGGTAGTATTTACACAAACACACTACAATCAAAACACACACACACACTCATTTCCGACTAGTCGGTGAAGTAACTGTTTACGGCCGTATACTGGGGTATCGGTTTATCTTTTTGCGTACAAATAAAATCTTGAATCTTTTACTTTTTTCCGTATCACACTTGTGGGGCGGCAGTCCGCGATTCGAGCGATTTAGGACTTCCTATTGGAAAAGGCTAGAGTAATTGAGCGTAGAACACACTTCAAGTAGCAAAGATGCGCCTTAATCTATAATCCTGGAGAAGAAAAATTCCCATAACCTGAACAATGCAACGTCGACAGCTTCTTTAAAATCATGCCTTAGCCAACCGGGTTGCTGATATATGATTTCCAAGAAGAAATATCTGTTATATCAGATCAATAATGTAGTTTTTTTTTTTTGCTGGTTCACTGAAGTGAAGACGTCGTTAGAGATGTCGAACGTGAGATAGGAGAGTAGCTTGGAGACGCTGTTTTTTGAGTTTTTTAAAGTTATAAAATTTTAATACTGTTAAATTATTGAGGCAATCCTATATCCGAGATAGTTTCATCAATGAATAATAGAATCATTCCCTAGAAAAAGCTGAAGTCAAAAGTAGATTCGAACTTCGATGCATAAGGTGTGAGCACCGATTTGGAATAGACTCGGAAGGATGGAGAGTTGAGTCATGGGCATAATAATAATGATTATGAACATGAATGAAATTATGAATTGGAGCAGTTAAAAACATGGTTGTTTGTTTTCAATCCCTCAAAAACTCAGTTACTTTATGTTTCTAGTCAACATTATCATTAACACAAATTAATACCTTCAAAATCACATTACTAAATTGGGTAGCAGTGTGGGGCAAATAGCTGAATATTCATAGTTTCTTTTTCTCGTTGATCTTGTTGGGAGAAGTACTATTCACATACATAACATAACATACAACATACATACATACATACATACAAATACATACCATCAACATACAGATACAACATACATAAAACAATCAACTACATAAATGAGCGTTTAAATATAGATGTTCTTTAATTAACATACAATACATATATTACGACTTACTTTTATTCCGCCCTTCGAAAGGAAAAGTTCTTTCGAGCTTCGAAAGGAATCTTCCTCATCCCAGGTGTTTAATCTTTATATGAGTGTCTTCGCCCCTCTATGGATTATGCGTTACATATCTGTGGTGGCTCCCCTCACATATCTTTCCTTGCAATGGCCAAGTCTAGGCTTCGTCTTAATCAATACTAACCTACTTAATTGATATATATAATATAGTATATATTAAATATATAATAATATATATATCATATCATATGATATATAATATATAATATATACTATATATTATAGATATAATATAGTAATAATATATATATTATATATGATATTATATATTATAATAATGATATATATATGTGTGTTGTTGTGTGTTTATGTAAAGAGGAAGGTATTCATTATTTATTGTAATTGAAAGTTTTCTTAATATTATAAAACGGAGCTTTTCATATTTTTTCTGTTTGTTTTTATTAATATTAAAAACTTTGATGATTTCTTCAATAGTTTTTTTTCTTTGATCTAATTTAGTAATTTCAGATGACCAAAAAAATATTTCTCTCTCCTCCTCTCTCTCTCTCTCTCTTCCTCTCTATCTCCTCTCTTCTCTCCTCTCGCTCAGTCTTCTCCTCATTCCTCTCTCTCATCTCTCTCCTCTCTCTCGTTTCTCTCATTCTTCTCCCCTTTTATGACAACAAATGTACATCCATTCGTATTTGAACCTTGCCAATAAGTATGAATGTTCAAATAAGTTTTCAAATTATATATGTTGTATTATTATTAATCAAATTTATTATTGTATTTCATTCATTATTTTATTCTTTTTATTATATTAAGTATATTATTATTATAATTATATATTATATTATATATAATGTATTAATAATTAATTTATTAAATTATATATATTATGTATTTATATTTATATGAGATGATTACTGAATGCTGGCAATCGTCATTATATAGTCTATGTGTTATATATATAATATATATTATATTATTATTATTATTATATAGTTATTATCTATTATATTATATATAATTATGATCAAAAGTATAATATTAATATATATTATTATGATTAATATTATTAATTAATTATTATTATTTAGTATTATATCATCATTTATTATTATTTATAATTACAATCAGTAATATATGATAGTAAGTAGATAGTGTATAGTAGTATTATGTGTGCATATAGAGTAGTTATATAGAAGAAGAAAAAAAGTGAAATAATGTTTATTTTATTAATTTTGTTGAAACTAAATAGATCTTT
>JABUQX010014328.1:0-40000 GCA_015478945.1 Trachelipus rathkii
AGTTTATATTATATAATTCACAGTTAACTAAATATTGATATAAAATATATATATCAAACGATGAAGTGTTTGTAGAGCAAAATGAGAGAGTACCATATATAATAATGAATATAATAATAATAATAATAATAAATATAATAATCATAGTAATTAATCAATAAATAATCATTAATAACGGCAATCATGCACTCATGGCAACCATGAATCCCAAACTTATATGGCAACACCAACAATGCTTGGTCATTACAACTTTAATAACGGCAACGATAATTGCAACTCATACTTTGTGTTTATCGCGATTATCGCAATCCTATCGATAACTTGCCCACTCAATAATTTCCTTAAACTGCCACGTGATTACTCAAAGTAATCTTTTTAATAACTTAAACTTTCTTCGCCTTAAATTCTTTAATAACTTCCAAACCTTATTTTTAAAAACTTTTTCCAGCCTCAAAACTAAATATGTTTTTCCAAATCTTAAACATTTTCTTCGTCCATACTATTTTTTATTTCGTTTTTTTAACTTTTTTTTGGTTTTTACTGCACAAAAATGTTTTTATTCCAACTATTACTATCAACGATGTAAGTACAATTGAACTGCTTTTATTTTTAAACTTGAAATTTTAACTTGCACTTTATTCTAACTTTGACTTTTAAATTTGAACTTTTTCCTAAAACTTGACTTTAAAATTTGAACTTTTTCCTAAACTCGAAATGCTGTATTTCCAAACTTAAATTTTTTAAACCTTGATCTTTATTCTAACTCTGGAATTTTTCTTTCAGCTATTTGCGTTTTAACTTATAAGTTTGAGACCTATTCGTTTTCCTCAACTGCCTTCCTCGTCATACCTTTACAGATAAAAACAACTTAAGACTTTTTACAAAAATTTTCTCCTAGATACTACCCGAGTACGCGGACTCTTAATTACTTGTTTTAATGATTTCAACTGGAAACTTTGATAATCTGCTTCTCTTGTCCTCCGTAAAAATGCACCATTTATTTCAACTCGTTTGTTTTGGACGTGACCCAACTTTACGTAACACTCGTTCAACATAGTAAAAGACTCAACACCCCGCCACATGCTTAAATTCTACTAGACGGAAAGCCCCAATTATTTACATCTGCACGTCTTACCCTAATACCCGTATTTACTATACATTTCATCTATTCCAGAACTATTTTTGCTAGTATAGGTTAATCTACAGGAGGAAAATTTCTACTATAATAATAAACCTAGCTGACTATCTTGCGTATAATCACTAAGCATTTATTATTGAGTAATATTTTATCACGGGAGGGATTAAATGGACTCAAGGTAGGTAACCTATCCACAAAAATATCACGCTTAATATTCACCTAATGGAATAATAATTAATTATCTATAAAACACAATGTATAAACATGAAAATATCAATATTAATAAACAAAATCAGAAATATTATCATTGTCATTTACACATATACACAATTATTAAATAAGTTTGACTTACGCTTTAAATCATTTTCATATCTAATTGTATAATATTTTCAAGCGAGGGTATGTAGCATAAAAGATGATACTATCTAAACACTCTACCTAAACATTAACAATAGAAGAAGTCATCACTAAATTATATATTCATATAGTAATGAACGATATCTATACATTGAATACATATTAAAACATAATATATAATATTTAAAATGAATTTCCCTTCATATATTATACATTACAACTATAACAATAAATATAATTATTTGACAATACGCTTTATATACTACTCATATAATGTAAATTTTTTCAAACGTTAGTATTGCAAAAGGAAGTATCCTATACTCAACTACACGCTCTTATAAAATTACTTAAATGGAGCTACCATAATTATTTATTCCCAAAACGATATCTAACGAATATAAATATATTTAAAAAAATTAATTTAGAATTTCCTTGGCATGAATGAAACAATATAACTCTAATTAAAATACATAAGAGTAAGATCTAACGCTTTATCACGAACATTAAATAATTGTAAATTACATTTCAATAAATTGCGAACCAAATCTCATATGTCTTATAAATTTGTGCAGATCCATAATTATTATCTATTAAAACCGACTATTGTGTTAACTAATTACTAAGTAGATTCACCTCATTGTTATTATATACATATAACAATATAATATAAGTATGACTAAGGCTTATATCAACTACATCAATTTAGTAAATTTTCACGGTTGGCAAATAGGAGATACGTAACAACTAGCCTAATATTACTAGAGTACTCGACTAAATTATATATTACGAAATACTCAGATCTAACTGATTACATTTAAAACAAATATTTAGATTAACGCAATCCTCACTTCAATAACTTACTGAATTAAATAAGTTTGAACTAAAATTCATTTTATCTATTTATATATATTATATATATATAAATATATATATAAATCATATATACATAAATTATATTAATATTGAACTAAATATCAAAATTTAATTTTTATTCAACGTTGTTGCATATAGGAGAATACCTATTCATAAAACCCTGCCTGAAAATATAACCTGTGGAAATGCTTTTCAGATTATCGATACAATAATATCGATCTACGATATTAATAACATAATAATTAATTATCCTTCTAATTACACATATAACATATTAAGTTATAATATAGTAAGCTTGAATCGCCATTTTCCCTATAAAACATCAATTTTCCTCGTAATTGATGGGCCGTGGAGGTGGATAAATAGGTAGTAATATATAATCACTCAAAACACAACTATGACCAAAATACCTATTAAGGTATCTCCAAAATTTAATTAAACCTGGATCTAACAAATAAATACATAGAAATATAAGAAATATAGATATTTCACTTGCATATATATACATATTAAACAATATAAATAGCTTAACTACGCAGTTTAATAACTATTACAATTTTATTTGTAAATTTTATCAACACGGATTGTGCTCAAAGAGATTACCTATCAAACATATACTTATAAATTTACTAGAGACCCATATTATATATCTGTAAACCGATCTCATAACATGAATAATATTAAAAACAAATTTATAGATAATATTAACTTAATACTAACATAGTAATATTTATATAAATAAGCTGACTACGCTTTGTTCTCTATGTAAATTGAAAATTTTTAACGGTGTATGCTCCCCAGAGATCGACCTCCATGTCAGAAGAAGAATGTGACCGCGCTAAATAGTAAAAAGAGGAAGTCATGCCGTGAGAAATTATATGTGAACCGATCTAACAATTACTACTATATAAAACAGTCTCTTGAGAATGCATCTAGAGAGTAAAGCAACAACAAATCATACATAATTATTGTTCTTATACATAATATCTTTTGTGTTTTGATAATAACTTCAAACAGGCCTATAAGTGTCTAATATATTTTCTCTCTCTATATAGCAACGGAGAGTGAGTATGTGTTAGCAAGAGATACCTATTAAACCAATCACTGTCATTAATTTACTATTAAGAGCTACCAAATTATTAGCGTAACCAATCTGAAACATAGAATATAACAATTTATAAACAATTACATTTCTGTGATATAACATATAATATAACAAATAATAAAATAATGTTATGTACACTACGCTTTTCTTCATCTTGTGGAAAGATAAGTAAAATTTTCTCGTGTTTGCTTTGAAAGTATTATTTCCTATCTAATTATCTTGCAGGAAAATATTCTAAGGAACAAATTATTAGCACATATGGAAGAGAAATTCTATACCTGTAAAATAATAAGATAAATTAATTCCTTCCTTATTGAACATTATATTAACAATATATAATATAGATTTGACATATCAGCTCATTAATACATTACTATATACTCAATAATGTAATTTTACGGGTTTGTGCAATGAAAAGTAAATACCATATAGTATCAAACACTCTGTCCATCAATTTAATCCATAGGAGCCAAATTATTTATCTCACTAAACAAGCTTCTAACAATTTTCACAATAATTAATCACAAATTTAGATTTCCTTGCTATACCACATATAACAATATAAATATAAATATGCTTGATTACGCTTTGATACTACATCTTATTTTAATTATTTTCACTAGGTATGGTGTACCACAGGAGATTTATATCAACACTAGCCTACAATTTACCTTTACAGTAAGCCCATATAAACTTATTATGTATATCAAAACCTAGATCTAACATTAATAATATTTAAAAACAAATTTAAGAAATTCTTTCATTAAGACATCTATAACAATTAATAAATTAAGGTAATATCTGACTACGCTTCATTCACTTAACATCAGTGTATAATTATTTAACTACATAGTGATGAGTCAAAAGTAGTATTTAACTACTAACACCTGCTTAAATTATAATCACTATAAGAATGACTATAATTTATTTTGCTTCCAATCGCTGAGTAATAGTATCCATGATTATTCTTATTATGAATATAAACTGAACATGTGTTCTATTACAACTCAAGTATTAATATTTTTCATTAAAATTCACCTAAAAAACAAATGCTTTAAACACTACATCTAAATTTGAATATTTTCACAGGTTGCAAAGGAGATCTCATTCAAAACACTGCCTAACTTAATCCTAGGAGCCATATATATCTGAAATCCGATCTAACTGAATACATTATAAAACACAAATTTAGATATATATCCTATGCATATATAACACTACTTTATAGAAATATTACAATTAGCTCTTATTTTTAAATCTATCTATTACATATTAATCATACAAATGTAATTAGGAATCTACGGTTTTGGCGAGGTGATAATAAAGTTATATCATAACTCAACTCATGTCCACTTAAATACACCTATATAGACCTAATAATTATTTCGAATAACAGATCTAAACATCAAAATAATATAAAATAAACAATATTATATACATTTTGACTATTTACTATACTATATATATAACTAATATATTATAATAGTTGACTAAGCGCTTATCATACCATCAATTGTAAATTATTTCTACACGGTGACAAAAGAAGATACTCCATCAAACACCTTGATCCTAAATACTATAGTAGCATTAAATTTAAATTAATATTCATGAAAGACCTGAGATCAACATAGAATACAATATATTAAAATATACTAATATAGATATTTATCTGATCATTCTAATAATTATATAGCTATATAAATATCAGTTTGAACTATTACTTTACTTTTAAATACAAGTTGTAAATTATTCAATAGAATGAAAAGCCTCGATAACTATAATTTACTAATCAGTTCGCCAAAGTTAATTATGTTATAAAATTGCGACATGAACAGTTGTTGTCTGGCAATAACGATAGCATTTTAAAAATAAAAAGTGGATTTTCTGCTTTTTTTATTTTTTTTTGGACCAATTATGTATAGAAAAATAAATTCATAGCTGTGATAGCCTCACTATACTCACAAAATCAACAGCCAATGGTACAAAGTAATTGAATATCCTTATGCACGAGAAAATACAATTTGCATAAATTTTCTAGTTTTCTAAAAATCATAGTGTAATGGAATAACTTTTTATTTCATTCTTGATGAGTTTTTAACAATTTCATCGTAGCTTGGCTTTTGCACTCCCAATTCTACATTAAAATCAATAAGATTAGAGATAACTGAAAGGGCAATAAAAAAATTCTGCGAATTTTAGATTATTGTGAGAATGATTATTAATATATACTATATATATCATGATATATATATATATATATTATACTCTATATATATATATATATATACTATTATATATATATTATATATATATATATATATATAGTATATATTATATATATATATATATATATATTTGTAAATTTCATAATGCTGTGACACCACTCTAGTTAAGAGATTTTCACAATTCTATATTTTCTACCTGTGATTGCCTTTTGGGCAGTGTGACAACCCCCATTGTAGGAGCAGTACCATCAACCAAAAAGCCATCATTTTCAGACATAACTTGCTGATGGTTATTATCTTGAAGAGCAACAATATGGAGCTAGAACAGCTTTATCCACCACTCAACAGACAAGTTTATAGCAAAAGTAAAACCAAAGGAGGTATCATCAGGCAGTAACAGAAGCTAACTTATTATCTATTAATTTTTTTTAACCAAGATCGACATACAGATAGATAAAGGAATTGAGTATTTAAAACCTGTGAAATTTATGGATATAAAAAATCATGATAGAAATTCAAACGATGTTGCTGACTGCCATTCATTCATGTTCTTCATAGTCTTCGGTTGTCTAAGACAAGTGACTCCTTCATCGCCTTGGTAACAGATCTCTCCAAAAGAAAAATTAGATGAAGAAGGGTCATATATATAAATAAAGCTAAGTCATATTGTCAGCCAATTCAATTCATCAATCCTGCTAATTGTGAAAGGGTATTTTCCAACTTTGACTTTGGTGCAGCAAGCACATTAGAAAAAGGTTGGGGAACAGCTAAAAGCCTAGGTAAATTAGTTTTTTTTAATAAAATTCTTATGCCACAATTTCAGTTTCGACTTTAATGATGAATATTCACTGTCTTTCTTCTCTCTCTCTCTCTCTCTCTCTCTCTCTCTCCTCTTCTCTCTCTCTCTCATGTCTTCTCTCTCCTCTCTCCATGCTCTCTCTCTTCTCTCTTCGTCTCTCTCTCCTCATCTCTTCTCTCTCCTCTCTCTTCTCTCTCTCCTCTTCTCTTCTCTCTCTGTCTCTCCTCTCCTCTCTCTCTCCTCTCTCTCTTCTCTCTCCTCTCTCTCTATATATCATATATATTAATATATATATATAATATATTATATATATATATATTATTTAACTCATATATATACCTATATTTATTCTGAGAGTAATGATATAACTATATTCATTTGCAACACTTATTTTTAAAACAATACATTTCTAAGTATTTAAGAAAAACAATATTGTACAAACTGATATTTAAAACTGTCAAAAAATACATTATTTTATACCATTTTAGGTTGTTAAATCTAACAGTTTGTTCAAAAATTTAAAGAAAATCAAAATGGTATGCCCTAAAGTTCCAATTTTCAAAAAAAGTTTTGTAACTCAATGTGTAATAACAGTTTTCAAGAAGTGGATTTTTTCGCCCACTATTATCTCATTTTCTACCCAATAGAAAACCAACATTAAAACTTCATAATTCATAAAATAGCAATGAAAAAAAAAATAACGCCCCAAAAAAACAAAAAAAACATCTGCGTGTTATTTGAATTGGGTTTATTTATATAAAAAAAAAAAACCAAATGGTTATTTTTTTGTTTCTTTAAAAAAAAAAAAAAACAGGGTTTTTTTTTCCAACCCTATATTATATATATAGATATATAGTAATACTATATATATATATCATAATATATTATATAGTATATATATATATTTTATATATATATATATATATAGTATATATATATATATATATATATATATATATTGTATATATATATATATATTGTTTTTTTTTTTTATATTTATCTATATATATTATATTACTATTATATATAAACTAATATATATATATTATATTTATAATATTATATAATATATATATAATATATATATATATATATACTATATATATTATATATAGGTGGGGAGTAAGGGGTGTTAATGTATTGCGTGAAATTATAAATTATCGAAAAAATGTTATCTGAAATATTTTAGACCAAATGGAATATCTAGATGGATTGCCGTTGCCGTAAACCTAGGCCTAGTGTACCTAACGATAGTTTGTCTGTAAGTAAAAAATTAATAAATATTTCATAGTGTTTTGGCGAGGCATCAATGAAACAATAAAGCTACTGAACATTCCTTGCTATGGCTGCTTCCAGGGAAATGTTCAAATTCTCTCATCTTTAGGATGCTTTTCTTTTGCCAAACAATAGAACTAGTCACATAAATAGGCCCGAGTGCCCAATATGCAGTCGTGGTTGCCAGAAATGGCGGTGTGGCCTTGGCCTGTGGGGAGGTGGCTTAACGTTCCCGCCCTAGAATGACAAGTCTGCTGAGCCTTAGTAAGCGGGAGGTCCCGCTGGGGGAAAAGAACTAAGTTCGCCCGTCTCCCAATCCATCGGTGGAACAGCATCACTAATCGCCAAGGGGATTCCATGGCCGTGCAGGGAAGTTTGCGTCCATCAAGCTATGCGACTTCAGGCTACCAGGCGATTGACCTCTCTGCTTCATTTAGCCTTCCCGCAGTATGAGGCTCTGCTGCGGGTGTGACCGTATAATGTCCCCTCATTTTAACTATAATTTTTTTTCTTACTCACCATTTTTCTTCTGAAACTCACACACTCACACTTATACATACAACTTAATACATACATATCATAACAGTTGTTAAGTTTTGGGGGTGGAGCACGCAGGAGACAGCCCATCACACCCGCCCTTATCAATAGTGAGGGCCCCATTAGTCCCCAACCTCTCCCCTGGCCCATACTAGGCCGTAACAAAGTGCCACCCTTACTCATCTGTACATTGTAATCACTACTAATAACAGTCTTGCCCTCCGGCTTTTACTCGAGACCAACCTTCAAGAGGCGTAATGTTTCACAGGAGGTAGTGGGAAGACCTTAAACTAACCTCAATCCCTAGACGCTCCCCGTCAGGGAAGCGTCCGGAAAATTTTTATGCAACGAAACCGAATCCATATCCACAAAAAAACACTATAACGTTGACCGAGCTTTCCCTCTATGCCTATTAACTATACAAATATAAATAAACCCCCATTAGGCGTTGGAGACTACTCGTATCACGCATTTCCAAATGCGGTAATTTTATCAACCGAGTGCCAAAGGGGAGGTCCCGAGGTCAAGTTCCCTTGCCTTATTCCTTCCAAAATATGCATCCTGACAACTACGGGAGGGACTAACTAGAATCCATATTAAAACCAAATTTAGAATTCCTGCTAATAAACTATACAAAATAATACAGGTTTGACAATCCCGCGCTTTACCAAACTCTCATCAAATTGTAATATTCACGGGTTCGTCCATACAAGGGAGAACGACGGCCCAAGAAGACACGACGCATATGTCACGTATAATGCGCATGGAGGCCCAAAAATTATTATTGAGAGAAAACGCGAGCGGGAGGCATCATGATCTAATTTCAAAAGAAATGTAGGCGCAACCTGTCTAAAGCTCTGTGACACTATTTACCAGAGTAAGCTAAGATTATTGACTTATTGGCTCTCGGGCCTTTTATCAAATACCAAATGCGGCATATTGTTTCGGCAACGGAGAGAGCGGTTGTGCCAAAGCAGATCAGCCCTTAACATCTTGAACATTCTATAGACACCGCCAAATCTAAGGCTGAAAGGAGGCCCTGACTCCTAACCCAAGGAAGAAACCTAATAGGACTTTGGATGATAGTAGACCAAATTGGGGAGTTCCCATGCCATGCAAGTGCACCTACGCAAATATTACACTACAGATGTCCCTCTTGGGGAGCCAATAGCTTATCACTACCAGTAATACCATAGTCATCACCCCTTTCTACGACAGGGAATGAGGAAGGGAGATACGCTCTCTAAAAAGACAACATACCATCTTATAGGAAACAATAACTTAGTAACATGGCAAAAAACAGAACTCTATGAAAGCGCGGATTTAAACACAAAGAAGGGAATCCTGGGCAGGAATCGTGGAACCTAGTTGGCTACGACTTGCAATCCAAAAACAAAAATTTAGATTCCCTGGCTAATTACACATATAACAAGATTGCTAGCTTGCACCTTATCACTACCATCATTGGTACATCATTTTGGGAGTATTGTGCAGTAGGTGTAGACTGAGTCAAACACCCTTGAGCTAATCTTCATCAAAAGTTCACCCCAAATACTAGTACGAGCGCCGGTGAAACATGAATGCTAGTTACATACAAAACAGCTCGACTGAAATTACGAGCGTCTCTATAGCATAATAGCAAGAGAAATAGTCTGACACGCTTTGAGAGACAAATATGCTGTACAGTTGTCTAAGAGTTGGTCAGCGAAAGGCGAGAAATAAACCCTCAATTTTCGGGGAGAGGTATAATGTGAGTCTAGGGACGCAAATGAATTCATTATGGAAAGGGACAGGGGGTGACTAAGTGTAAAACATACTCACTATTAAAACACTACGAGATTCCCTTCACTTAATTAGTACTACACTATAACAAATAATAAGCTTGGACCTACCTTGATCACACATCAATTGTAAATTTTAATACGGGGGTTGCAAGGGAATACCTCAAACCACCGCTAAATTAGCCTAGGAGCCCAATTATTGATCTGAAACCGAATCTAAATCAATACATATTAAAACAAATTGTAATTTCCTTGCTATTACACATAAGTAAATATAGAGAGACAGGCTTGAATCCATCGTCTCCTACAGCAATCAGTGCAAGGAGATGATTGTGAAAACTTTTGATTACACGAGAGCTTGTGCAACTAAGAACAGATCCTAGCTCATGCAACTAAGTGCCTCAAGGAGAATTACTAATGAAAACCGATGGCTACAGCTATAAATACATATAAACAAACAAATAATAGAGTTTATCTTGCTATTGACACATATTAAAGAAACGAATAACGAGTTGAGGAAGAGTTGAGCGTCCGTCTTATCGAAAAGGGAAAGTCATAAAATAGTATGCGAGAGACGAGGATTGGCACACGGCTGATGATAACTCAATCCAGCGCCTTGTCTTCTCTGACCAAATACTAGGGAGCACCGCATTATCAACTAACCGATCCAACCAAACAATAAGACTACAAATTACACGATCTCCTCTCGCTATTACCATAACACATAAATAAGCTTGCAGAGAGATACGACTCTGTCATACACCTAATGCTCGTTACATGGTATAATTTTTCACGGAATGCTACGTATCTCAATATTTGTAGCTTGCTTGAAAATCAGGAAGAAGAAAGTCGCAAGAGCGCATAATTTCCCTTAGCCGAGAATACAGGGGAGTAGTAAGCGCTCAGGATCTAACAAAAAAAGACATATTAAACAACCCTTTACATTTCCACCGGCTATACCGATATAGACAGCTGAAAAACGAGTTTGATAACGCGGCCTATTCACTCAACTTCGAAAATCTGAAACGGACGGAGTTTACAATAGAGAGAACCATCAAACCACCTATCCCTATAAACCTGAGCAAGGGAAAAGGGGAAGAAATACATCACCCATAAGGAGCTCTCATATGGTGATAAATAATGGAAAAACACATTAGGAATTTCTTACTATAGCACGAGAAACACTAAAAACCTGGTTTCTACATGGGCTCTTCTAACATAGACCAAAATATTAATAACGGTTGTAGCAAAGGAAGATAAACACTCAATACCTAGCATAGAGCGAGTGTAAGGGAAAGGAAGCGCGCAATACTAGCACAAATCTCGCACAACGCTTCTGACATGCATGAGGACTCACTAAAGCCAGAGTTAGTTCTAATGTCACTAGAAAACAACCACCTTCCTACAAACAATCTCATTCACACAATAAAATCACGTGCATCTAGAACTGGAAGCTTAAACATACACAAAACACATGACCTTTCAAACGGATGTACTTGAGGGGGTACCTCACCAATCTCCTGGGCTCATTCCATAAAAGGACACTTAAAACTTAACTCTTAAATCCTGGTAATGCAGGGGGCACAACAGATTCGCACAAATCTTGAACAAAGAGTCTAGCTACACTGTATTCGAACTCACCCAGCACACCACTCTCAATTAGTAGTGACTACGCCTATGTCAATACATCAATGATATCTACGCGGTTGTTGCAACTCCCGGAGACATTACCGTTTGTATGACGACAGAAGATAAAGGTCACCTAGCACAATTATATACCAGACTCTACCTCCTATGACACAAGGAAGGAACAAAGGCTGCGATATAGGCCGTTAAGAACAACCGTAAATAGGCAAAATAAATATCAAAGGCAGATACTACCCAAAGTCATATTGTTAACACATACATGGGTAGTCAAAAATCTTGCGTCAAATCTTTCACCGGGTTATGCAAAGAACTACGTCGGTGCAAACCACTTGGCCTAAAATCTAAGACCCAATTATTATCTAACGGGGATCTAACATTGAGATCAGTAGAAACACAGAATCTAGACTTCTTCCGATTGCGGCACACATATATGTCAGAGTCAATATACTAGGGGATATTGGTGGGGGCTCTTAAATTATACAGTGAACATTGGATATTTTTTTAAAACGGGTTGTTGCAAAATCTCTCGAAACACCTTGCCGTAAAGACTACTCTTATCGAACGAGTCTAATATCGACGGAACCCAGGCATATTGAGCACATGATACATATAGACACTTTCGGATAATCAGTTCAGCACGATAAGACCAATCTAGTAGTGTAGCATGAGAGGCGTTGCATCCACTACAAGTCAAATTCTGGCTAAATCTTCACGGTGCTGGGCATAGTAGGGCAGGAAATGAAGGTTCAGATACACATCTCTGCACAATTACTTAGAAGCTCACATTATATCTGAAACCGATCTAAACATGATCGCATATATATTAAAACAAATCTTAGATGTCTGGCAGGACGAACATTCGGAAATATATAGAAGCAGCCTGACTACCTTTCCACTCGGAAGCATAATGTATATATTTCTACACCGAGGCGGTCAAGACGGCACATACGAGTTCTGACCGCTGAGTTGACCCTGAGCAGCCGCAGAAGACTACTTATCGCAAACTCGGGATATCTATATTAGTGAGAACTATAGCACACGAATGAATTGTTCCCTAAATGCTATTACCCCATCGCGCAATATACCAAATACCTGGAAACTCCGCTTTATCTCTACCACAATTGAAATTTCAGGGTTGTGCAAAGGAGCCTACCCTACACGGCCTAAATTACTAGAGCTGCAAATGATTACTGAAACCGATCTAACAGAAATACATATTAAAACAATTTGATTCCTGACTATTACACATATAACAATATTAATAAACGTCTCCTGACCTACGCTTATCAACTAGCAATCAAATTGGGGAGGCTATTTCCCCTTTGGCTGAGAAAGCTCGACCAGCAAACACCGCCTAAAATTCAAAAGCAAGCGATTGCCTGCTCGTGAACAAGAGCATCGTAACACTGAATAAGCATACTGAGAGTTGAAGTTTCGTTAGCTATTTAGACAATTATCCATTATTAATCATAAACACAATGATAACTTATGGGCGTCTGCTATGTAGATAAGCTGAGTCAAATTGTAAAGAGTTCAGCGCAAGTTTGAATGCTAGGAACACACAACTCATACCCATCTAATTACCTAGAGCCACATATACATCGAGGAATGATACAGACACAAGAGATCAGTAATGACTACAAAAGAATCTTCTTTTCCTAGCATATTAAACTGCCACCATAACTAATCATAAGTCAAATATCGAAGACAAGACTTATATCATACATAATGTAATTTACACGGGTTGTAGCAATCGGAGCATCCTCAAAAAACTGCCCAGGATCTTCCATCGAGGAGCAACATTAATATTGGTTTCTATGTGAATATCCGAATGTATAGTTAATCAAGAATACATATTCATAATCCAGTTTGAGATTACCCCATATCGTCGACCACAGTCAGGTTCGAAATGCACATCGAGGGATCTTTGAGAGAAGTAGAGGGAGGAGGCGGGAGAGATTAGGCCTAAGGCTACACAAGACGATGGAACTTGTCACACACTATACACTCTCCATCTAACCCTAAAGGAAGGAGCCTTCCTCTGAATCAGCTTCAAGTGCGCGTGGAACGTGATACTGGCCGCGGAATAATGGGGGAACTGTTTGATATGTGCACACACAGAACCTAGATGTATTCCTGGAGCTTTAACCCAACTTCAATCAAACTTATAACCATAGATTCATAATGATACTAATCAGTTCCGCCCTCTCGGGTCTGTTGCCCCCGAGATGAGAAAAAGAAGGGAATAGACCTAGACAGCGTCCTCCCTGGCCTGGACCATGCAAGAACGAGCTATAAACAACACTCTTACAGTTTATTTCTTAAAATCTCAGTGAAACAATCTTCAAATAAACTCTAACAGCGATAAAATAAATTGGGAAACGGCAGCAATCTACACAATACTGCCTCTGCGGCAATAAACCCCGCTTATAAACAGGGAAACTTAGGAAATCCAAAAGAAGATCATCTATAATCTCAATTATTAAGAAGAATTAAGTCGTTGTTACAGAAAGCATCGAGAGCCAATCTGAAACTGCGCGTCTACATAATGTACGATCAAAGGAAAAAACCTATAAATCTAAATGGGCTACCGTTTGAGCCTTCTTCCTCTAATTAACCAGACACCACGACCAGTGATACAGTTACTACAAAAAAGTGACCTCTACATTAGGGCACAAAAGCGCCTTAGCCGTAGTGAGGTAAAACTTCATTAAGACCATCCTCTTTAATCCGCAACACAATAAAGTAACTATTACGTCCTTTGGGAAACCTTTCGATCGGGGAGGAATGGCCTAGATACCCAGGGGTGGGATATATTAGGAGACGGCTAATCAACGGGACATTTGAGAGCCGGAACAGCTCTTTCTCTGGAACAATATGTCTTCCCCTCCTTCTTTTAACCCCCTCTCCGGCATGAATAGCGGTAACCCGCCCAAATTAATGGTGACTCCTGAAATCAACAAACTTACAAGCATTCCTTCACCATCCAAGGTCCCATAATAAAAATCACTATATTCCACTGGAGAAGGAGGATGCCAGCATAAATATTTTCCCATTCCAATTGTTTCTTTTTCGCCTGTGCTTACAACAAGGCGCTAAATGGAGAGTTCCTTTCTCCGCTGACCTCGTCGATGAGTATTTAGGGCAAAGCTATGGTACCCTGGGATTAACATTCCCTCAAGCTCTGGTGAGAGGAATAAAAGGCTAAGGGAGGTGGGTTTTATCGCTTTCCGCGGCAAGAAACGGGGGGCCAACAACACACTGTCCATCCACGTCTAAGACCTCTCGCCTAAAGAATCCAATTTTCCCCCTGAGGTATCTAGTTCTCTACCAATTAAAATAATTTCTCGTTATGAAAAACAAATCGCGACAACAGTGTGCTAAGACTACCCATCAAAGGCGTCGCGAAAACCCTTCGATGTAGAAACCCCCACAAATCCAATCCTCTATCTATGGCGCCCAAAAGCGCCTATCCCAGTCCGGAATAGAGTATCAAACTTGTCCTTGAAACCCAGCACGGGGAGATATTACAACTTGGCCAGTGCCACACTACGTACCAAAGACACCCAGAGTGACGTACGCTACTTCTACCCACTTGAGCGAGACGTTGACCAACAGGTTAGCAGCATGCATTAATCCTTAGGATAAGTATAGCAGGTGGTGCCTACACCCTTTTGAATAAAACCAGCAAAAACCATGCAGCGTTGTAGACAACCTTGTAATAATAAGGCCAGGTGTATTGTGCAACTACGCGCAGAATCGCCTCCAAGGCGTCGACCCTCAATCCGATATAAAGCTCCTGGATAGCCCTAACATGAAAGCAAAAATGTTGGGCCGACAAAATGAGCGTAGTTAAACGCCCGCGCTGAAAATCTTAAGGAGGGAGAGATGCTCACATCAAAAAGTGACAGGTTATTTCCCTAAAACTAGGCAGGGTGGAATAGCCCCACACGATATTTGGAACGGGAGTAAACTTCCTACACTCTTCTTTTACGGAACATTTTTCTTGGGCTAATTTGGTGTGTTGACCCCATATATAACGTCTCGCTAATCTCTAAACCCAATATAAGGACCTCAGTTGAAAAATTTCACGGATGCGGGTGCACCTTAGGGTATTCCGACTCCGGATAAGCAACCTCTGTAAATTATCTTATTAGAAATTGGAGGCAAACCACCACAATTACTATACACAATAATGACCCGAGCCCTGGCTGAGATTGGATTTTGCCAGAAAACTCCAATGCCACTACATGCCCCCTCAATATATTTATCCTACTAATCCTGGTAAGTTTTGGAAACAACGGGACACTAAAACACTCAAAAATCCAAACTGCAAACAGAAGTAACAACCCCAAACATGTATTAGTGCCTTTTCATCCCCATGAAAGAAGCGCCAAGCCTAGATACATGGCTCCCAGAGGGGATTGGTTTGCAACATGTTGCAACTATTACAAACCCCAGCAAGCTATTCGCACCACTGAAGTCAAATATATCTGAGGTAGTAAGTATAAATGACCATAGATACAAATTAGGAAACTATTACTGTGGATCCACTCCACACTCTTTAAAATTGGACCGCAAGTGTAGTGGAACAAGAGGACTAAACGATACGAGTCCTCTTAATGCGACCAATTGCCGAAAAATAATTTAAGATGGTTTTGGACAAACATGGGGCACTGAAACATAAAATTACCTCCCCTTGCAGATCCCTTCCGGAGTTAATAACCATAAACACATGTTAAGGTCAGAGCTTATAATCGCACCCTATTTGCTTCGTCATTCTGTCTCTTGGGGTTGTGTCTCCCCGAAAAGGGGGCAGAAATCCCGTCTGAACAAAAGGACTGTACAGAAAAAATAAACTGCAAAAGATTGCAAAGGCCTTGCATTGCCTAGCGATCACAGGGGGCAATGCACACATGCCCTACTGCAAAAATTGGCTCAAATTCAGCATGGAGCACTGATAGGCCTCCTCCTTCTTAATACATTGTTGGCAGGACATCCCAGACCCGAACGGAGGCAAATCGGTATTAGTGCAATTTAACCAGACTGGCCATGGCTACTTCGGTCCTAAAATTAGGAAAACTTAAAGAAACACCCCATGGGGAACTCTCGGACCACACCTTTTCGATATATTTAGGAAAGCTGATACTAGTAGATGCATGGGGAAATTCATTGTCTACCCGTCTCGACAATATGGCGTCACTTAAAGTAACAAAAAAGCCCTTAATGGTAAAAGTAACAAATAATTATCCTAGACACACTCGCCGCTTTTCTCATACTCAAACATCGTACCAAATCAGGTATCTTGGGAATGATTGCACCATGGGGAGGCGTCGCTTATGGTAACCATTGAGACCAACAGGAACGCATTACGGCATGTGGTCACACCTGATCGGACATCAGACTTAATCCAGATTACAGTTCCGCTCCTCGGAGCCCCGAAGCGACTAGAGTCTCCTGGGAACTTTGGCCAGGCCCCACCCGGGAATTGTCGCATTTCAGCAGGCGCATAAGTGTAAAGACAGTACGACCTAGGAGCATGCTTTCACCACACATTCTTTTCAAGCGGAATAGATTCGGACGCTCATAATTATAGCTTTTCCTTGCCTAATTACCTTACCATTATCAACATATTATGCATATTCCTTTAATCACTTCTAGTATATGTATCCCCTCCAAGTCTAGAAATATAAACAACAGTAAGGAATGCGAGTGGGCAAAAATCTCTGTTAAGGCAACCATACGAGATAGTCGGGAGTGTCCGGTTCGCTAATGCGGAGGAGCTCCGGAGCTGCCTCGGGAGGTATTTGAATCGGAGCAAATCCATACAACTTGATGTTACTCCCAAGATTTACGACGGTGACCTCTTACGCTAACAGCAAACTGCTTGAACACAAAACAGAGTTAATCTTGTATGTGGGTGCCGGGGCAATCAAGGTGCACTCAGCATGAGAAGGCTGATTGCCATCCGCTAAGGAAGGAGGCCATGGTAACCGGCCGTCACTGTGGTCTCCGCTGATCAAACCCACCTTCCTGTGGTACCCCTTCCTTAAACAAGGCACCACATATAAATAGAAACAAGTACTCCGTGAGAAGGCAACCTGCGGCAAACTAATATCATAAATGAGCCTATTGACCAAAAATAATCACCCCCTGACCGGGATGGAACGCATCCCCCATGGTCCTACCCAGCATCGAACAGTGACTATTTAACCTAAATACATATATTCTGAGTTGATGCTACTTTCTCCCTCCAAGATGATACAAGGCAAAAGGAAAGTGAGCATACATGACTACTCTAAGAAAAGTGAGATCTGAAAGATCTTTCGTCGTAATTATATTCCTTAGACAGTGGAATTGGGCTGATACTGTAGCATCGGTGCCGTACCTCAGAATATCCACAAACTGGGGGTAAATCTTCAAGAAAATGGGTAAACAAAGATTAGAAGGTGTGGGATTGCCAAATGGGGGATAAGAGTACTCAAACCTCCTGCCGGATCCATTACAATTCTACCACCCCGCCCTAGGATGAAGGCCAGTAAAGACCAAACACTGTGCAAGAAACATTATCCTGCATATTACGTAAAATAGCGTAAATCTATAAATTGCGAAGACTCAAGATTAAGCTCGAATGCAACGAATATAACTGAGGAAATTTATAACATGGTCAAGAGTGGATGCTTAACTAAGGGAATTGCAAGCCTTTTAGCGAGTCATATCAATAACCAACTTCGGTCCCTCCTGAGATAAGAAGTGCCCTCTGTAGGATTATCTGCGCTGCCGTGAAGGGGATCAACGTACAGCCCTTCTTCGGGATAAATCCAGGAGTTTTTTATACCAACAAAGTGCCGTGTCACAAAAAGACATCCAAAAGTGGGTTCGCAGTGAACAAGAAGGGCTCAAAAAATTCGGGTAAAAAGTCTAATAGATGCCCGACCAACCCCGGACAATGTGCCAAACAGCGACCCTAACTACACCGAACAAATCTTACAATCTAATCTAGATCTAAGTACCCGACGTGAAGTTGTTTCCTTCTGCCTCATGCCAATAAATTAAATACAACCTATACACTGTTTTGGTTCACTCTGAATTTAAATAGCGTACTGAAAATACCAACCCTGCCCCAACAACTTAAGCACCCAAGCTGTTTCCGTTGTGTAAGGGCAAGAAAAAATACCACTAATATCAGTCTAAAATAGCTGTCATGACATCCCTGTATGGAACAGTATATTCCCTACGGGCCCTTACCATATATAAGGCAATTAAAAAAAAATAACCATTATATCCACTTAATCATATCCTGACCTCGAGAATATCGAGTTGCCCCAATTTAACCAACAGAATATCCTAAACAACTGTAAAATCAAGTTTTCGAACTTGGAAACAACCCAAGTTCGAATAGAAGTCTTTATTTTAGACATTGAACAAATAGTTTCACTCACCAAAGATAGGCCAAAAACACATAAAATTCGGGTCGATCTCTACGTTCAATTATCGAAGTCTAAACGGGTTACTGCCGATTCGTATATAGGCTAAATACAGGGCACACCCTATTAACTATATTCCCTAATATTATAACACACCCTACTATAGAATATACCATAAAATATATATTATATATACCCTAACTTGGATATAATAATAACTATAAATAATATATAATATTAAATAATATTATATGATAAGAATCTTTAATTACACAGTATAAAATATTAATGAGTATCATATTATTATTCTTGCTAACAAAATATATAACATATATACTATTCATATATACTATAGTATACTATCATTATGTATTAATTTGACTAGCTTACTTACCACAGTACAAATCACATGTGTTACCTTTAAAGGAAAACGTTAATCGTGTTCCGAAAAATTAATATATCGCCGAGGAGCGGGGATAACGGGCTATAAAGGAATCTAACCTCTGATCCTCGATTAATTTGCGCTATTATTTTACCAGAAGTCATGAAGGCGTCAGAGGTTTGCCCAAAAACAAATACTATTTTATATTTAACAAATCTGAAAGAAATACCAAGATAAACCTCAAAGGATCGGAAAGGAAAGTCAGGTCTCTCGGAATACAGCGTGAGGTGACGACGATCCTTATGGGAGGACTATTTCCGTCCACCACCCCTCTAACTCTTTGGCCACTGTCGGCTCGAGCCCAACCTTAATATAAAAAAAAAAATAAAAAAATAAATACAAAAATCTCAAAACAAAATACGACACATAAAATAATTAACACGATAAAAACAAAAGTAACATTGTTGCACATTTTTTGCGGCTCCTTGCTATCTGATGTTTGTTTAGCTAACACGTGACACATCTGCCCAAGGGTTCCAACGGAGTAGCCCTGTTTAACCACCTAGCGAGTCATTTCGAACATTCATGTCTAATTTTCATAGTAACCATAAACTCTTTGACGAGTGACCGTTAGTGGGGGCCTAACTTTATTACCCTAGGGTTATTATTTGATCATATATAATTCAACGACCTAGACTCACCCTATATACTCCTAAACTCACCCTTATTCTCATCCTTACCTATAGGTAAGCTATATCCCACCTATATATATAATTAATTATATATATTATATATATGTGTAAATATTATATGCTCAAGTAGTAATATATTACATGATAACTATTACATAATACATATGGCCTAACACCTATATTATTGTAACTATAATATATATATACCCCATTATTTATGCTATTTTACCAGTAGCATCTCCTACCTTATTTCCCAATATAAATCACAGCTGCCTTCCGCTTCTCCTCCTCATTGTATTTTTTAACGGTTGTGGCCACCAGGAAGCTACCCTACCCCTCACCTGCCCCATCTAGTAAGCCACTTCGATCTGCCCCTGATCTAATAAGCATCCCTCTAACTACCAAATATTTTAAGATATTCCCTGCTAATCCCATATAGCTAAAACTTAATAACTATAGCTACTTGAAATACGCAATTTAATCCTCTACACATTTAGTCACATTTCAACCGGTGGTAGCTACCAAGAAATAAACCTATCACATTACCGGTCATAAATTAACACTACGGAAGCGCATATATTATTTATCGAAACCTAGAAGTCTAAAACATAATATATATAACAAATATAAATTATTCCTTGCAAACTCATAAATAAACTAAAATATTAAAGCTTACTAACGCTTTAATCACTAACTTTCAAATTTGTGAAAGAACAATTTCTCAATAAACTGGTTTTGCAAATTAACTACCATAATGATATCATAAACATATAGCCCAAGAGTTTAACTTAAAGGAGCCACAATCTCAGTTAATTTCACTATAATCTGAAACTCTGACCAAATTTAAAATTTTCAAAATAGATATAAAAAATCAATCGTATAGAGTAGGTCCCAGGCAATATGTAATCTTAAGTTTACTATATATATCAATTAATTCAAATAAGTATCTTGCTAACGTACCTTTTAATACAACTACATATCAAATGAAAATTTAAAGTTTGAGCACTAGAATCATCTACCTCATATCCTAATATACGTAGGACTCAATAATAGATCTATGAAACGATAACAGAACTACATTATTAAATAATATAATAGATTTAAAAAAGAAATTTACTTAGAAGCCCATCTCATTTTTGATAGCAGGGTAAATGAACGTTGGAAGAGATGAATGAGAATAAAGGAAATAGGAGTCTTCTGGAAGGAGCGCGAAGGTTAAGAATGGGAATTAAGGGAATTGCTTTAGATATGAAGTAGGATGTGCTTTTGTAACTGATGAAGGATGTGAGGAGTGTGGAGACCACTGCGAAATCTGCACAATATAACGTATGTGAACGGTGTTAGTGATGTGTGTGGTTTTGATGGTGCAAGAAGGAATAGGTATTTTGGGATTGAGGTTTTTAATTTTTAATAGAGATGAAAAATAAGTAATTTAAATCTGCATTGTATGAACATTACCAGTGAAATATCAAGAGCGGGGCGAGATGGGGATTGATTGGATTTGGGAAGTTGTGTTAATAAAGCCGTTATGGAGTGGGTTATATTCCAGGAATGGGGGAGCAGGTTATGACCTTGTCATAGGTAGGAGAGGGGAACTGTAAATTTAGGGAAAAGTTTTGAGTGTATGTAGGGAGGTATATCTGTATTTTGGTCGAAGAGTGCCGTTCGACGGTGACGAGGGACTGATGTGAAGACAAGGTCGTTAGGATGGTAGAGGATGTGTGGTATCAATTAAATTGAAACAAAATGATTGAGGAAATATGAGGGAGAGTAAAAATAATTATATTTTAGGTTTACACCATTTTGTGCAAGTTTTATAGGGAAGCGGTTGTGCTGTTATTAGTGATATATGGTGTTAGGTGGTTGGCTTCCTGAATGAATAAAGATGATGTTGAGATAGTTGAAGCATGTGAAGAATAAATGGTGTATGGTGATTGGTTTGTTAATAGTGGGTGAGAAGGTTGTGTTCATGTCTTCTTTGGTTATTCCAATGGTATATGGTTATGGAGTGGAAGATTTCGAAGTGGGCGAGTTGAGATGTGTTAGATGATGAGAAGATGAAGAAGAAGAAGAGATGAAAGTGGTGGTGCCCTCCTATTATATGCGGATGATATGGCTTGTTAATGTGGAAGAGAATCTGGGAAGATTGAGTTTGAGCAGGGATTAGTCTGAGAGGATATTGGTTGGGGAGGTATCATTTGTAAAAGAGGTGAGTGATATTGGAAAAGTTACAGATAGATTATTAGTATAGTTTATGTTGTTTGATTGAGGAACAGTTCTCTAAAGTGTGATTAAGATTATGTTATTGATTGGGGGCAGTTGGTAAGCAAGATGTCCCTGTGGTTAATTCATTAGGAGTGATTTGATTAGGATGAGAAGAGAAAAAATAACGGATGTCTCAGTTTATGTAATTAGGTAAGTTCGCTGAAGCAGAGGTTGCTGGTTCTCAACTCAATCAGAATTGAGTTCGAATGTAAGGGACTAAGCTTAGGAGATTGCAGTAGAGTCTCTAATGGATGGTTGTGTCCTGTGTTATTGTAGTGTAGTGAGACTATGATGTGGAATAGAATATAGATCTAAGTTCAATGTGTTCAGATGAACATCTAGGGCGATGCTATCGTGTGAAAGAATTATAAATGAGGAATGCATTATTATAGTTTGTTGTGAGTGAAAGAAGGGGTTAAAATGAGAGAATAATGAAAGTATGAAATGGTTAGGTCACGTGGAATGATGAATGATAGTCGGTTGTTAAAGCGATGTTAAGTGGAGAGTGGATTGGGAACCGCCGCGTGGCGAGACCGAGGAGAAAGTGGATTGAGTCGGGGGAATATCTGAGGAGAGAAATGTGAGTTTGGCAGAGAGGAAAAGAAACATGATAGGAGAAAATGGCGGATGGTTTTGTTGGGGGCAATGGTCTGTGGGCCCCTGGGGCCAGGGAATGAACCTTACATTGACGATATATGCCATAGTGAGCGTCCGTCGCAGGGGGTCCCATGAAGCTTTAGGGCGGATTTCTGTCTCTGACGAGCTTTCACTAATTAATGGTACAGAGGGGGCAGGTAAGGTGGGCGTTTCTTTTCGATTTTGCATACTCTCCTACCTCTTTCCTTTTTCCGAGCTTTGTTAGCGCTTCTCACTCCAATCTTGGGAAATAAGGTGGTGAAGAAAAGAAAGAAAAGAAGATAAATATTACCGTTTCTGATTACATTTTCATTAGTAAATCATTGTTTTAATGCAAACTTAAAATTAGCTCGATGTTATACAAGCATATTATCTAATTCTTCCCATCTCGTTTCTTCAAATTAGTTTTCCATTCTTTTGAAGCTTAAATTCGCTTCTTATGTAATTATTTAAGATTTTCATTCCATACCCGGTATACATGTTTAACTTTTTTACAAATATCTATCGAAAGAAAATTTGCTCATCTTCATTCTGTAGACTCATTCTACAATATACATTTACTTACAATAATTTAATAATCCTAAGTTTTTCTTGTCTTTGCAGTTCTATTTATTGCAATAAGTAACCTATTTTTAATAAAATTTAATTGTAACACAACAGATCAATATTAGTTAGATAGTTTCGATTAATTCTTTTAAGCTGTAGTTATATTCCGTATAACGATTTCAGATATCCGTTTAATGTCGGTTATTAAGAAAATGAATCCTTTACTTAACATATTATCTAGAGCATGATAAGGAAGTGGTTCATATAGCAAGATATCATATCTCAAATTGTGACATTCTTTTATGGAGTTTCTTGAACAAATCACATGGTCAAGTCATGATGTGTCATTATTGAGCCAAGGAGAAGTAAGTAATGAATCTTGCGGATATAGATTTTCAGTCAACAACAGTCAATTGAAGAACAGTCAATTTCTTAGCCTACATATGAACGTCATATGTTCAAATATGTAATATGCTTTTTCCATTCTCCTTAAATCTCAGTGACTCTTTTTCCCAATCTCATTCGTGACGCCAAACTGTTTCAGGAACCTTCACAAATTATATTAATAACAAAAAAGTTTTACCTACAGTATATAAAGTATTATTCACCATTTTCAATTAAATAAAATAACTCAATCATGAGAAATACTAAGAGAGTTATTATATAAGAATTGTTTCAGGCTTCTTGATGCTCTATCTAACGAAGATCTACAATCGAAGTCTTCTCATCTTCTGTCTTTAGGAATGAAGAGACACATTAATCCCAATTTTGTAATAAGTTAATATCAAGTAGAAATATATTCTCTATTAGGCGATTTAATTCTATTAATTAATATATAGATCAATGTTATCTCAAACCATTCATATACCTATCTAATTATTTCTTTAATGAGTCAGTTGTAAGTACATGTTTAAACTGTAAAAAATTGAGGCTTGTTATATGCCAATCTTATTCTGAGTTTCTGGTAAAATCTTGTCTGCATTGTCCGCGCAGGCAGAGTTATTTTCATTTAAAAAAGTATTTCTTTTACAATTCTTGCATCACTTGTAATTGAAATGATTTTGATAATTAGTGGATCTGCAATTCAAATCTCATTCAGTTAAACAATCTAATTGTCCAGTTTTTCTGTTGATAATTTTCAAAGAATATTTAAACACCGAAATCACATCTGCCAATATAAAATCCACTGATCATTTTGAACTTCTGATACTCACTTATTTTGGTTTCGAGATTTTTAGTTCCTAATATTTATGTTCTCTTTATTTTCCGGTAGCATTCAACAATAGTAGAACATATAATTTTCTTTTAAAGTGATTATATTTATATTAATACAATATTATTTATCTTCCAGGTGGGAGTCTTCCTCTTAAAGAATGCTCAATAACACTATTTTTGTTCATTTATCTGTATACATGCTAATTCAAATAGACGACGGATCATATTGTCTTATCGCTGTAGAACCCAATATCTTATTTGTGATTTTTCATTATGTACCGTAATGCTTATAAGGGAAAGTGGGTTGAACAGAATTTTTAGAAAATTTTTAGTTAAAGGAATTTGAGTGCATGGCTGCCCAACTATAATTATCTTAAGCATTAATATTCTCAATTAAGGCGTTGGCGAGTATTTCTGCTATTAAAAGCCGGTAAATCTTTCTTCAGATCTCGAATGTTGTGCACATACACCATGTGGGAGCGAGATGTTGTGGAAAAAAAGTAATAATTTTCAAAACTTAAGATCTAAGCGAATTTGGTCAAGCCCAAGTATTTCATTAAAAAAAATTGCATGTTGCTGGTTGGTTTCATATATTTATTTCATAGTAACCAAAACTTGTATATTAGAGTAGTCTTGCATTTAAATCGTTTCTTTGTTTATAGTTTATATTTTGAGATATGATCAATCCAAGAACAAGTGCATTTTACTTATAATATTAATTGCCCTTTAGTTTACTGACATATCTTTTTTCATATTCTAAACACGAATGGCCAGGGTATCATAAAATAAAGTGCTTGACTTGAGGGTGCCATTACTAAGAAAAGGTTAAAAAAAAGACACGTGATGAACAAATTGTTCATCTCGTAAAATTTTATTCCGTACAATCAAGTTAGTCAGCAACTCCTTTGAAAATGAGCAGTCCATTGTAAAAGTGTGAATTGCCAGCAGGTTTCATAAGGATATTTATTTTATCAGGAGACGCTATTGTATCTTCACCGACATTACAACATACATGCAATCTTTTCCTTTTTTTTTTTGTAGTTATTGTTTAGAGTTGTAACAAATATATTCTCATGCACACCACCAGATCAATATATAATTGAAAAAGTGGGAATTATTAACAATACTACATAGGAATAGTGCTTTAACACATTTATTTTGAAACAATGCTTTTTATCAATAGAGTTGCATAATTTCTGTAAGACCATTTACTATCAGTACTACCACTACAACTACTAATAATAATAAGGAAACGTCTTTATTTTTTTTTTACTTTAAAGTTTATAGCAAATCAGAGTTAAATATTAATTCAAGTTTACTAAATATTTTTTCTACATATAAATTAGCTAAAGAATTTGTTACATACTTTGTTGAATAATCCATGCCATACATAAACCTGCCTTTAAAAGTGTGAAAGAAAAACACAGTGTGGAACTAGTACACAAGTGACACATATGCTCTTGAACCATCGTATTCATGTGAAGATGCTCCTATCACATGAAAGGTGTTATGGCCATTTATTGTTGCTATATTTGTAATGTTATAGCTAACAGCGAACACAGTATAATCTTAATTTAAACGCTTGTTTAAACACATAAACTATCAGTCAAGGTTCTTCTCCGTTAAATGCCCCCCACAGTGGTCGATAATCTCACACCATGCCAATCTTAATTAATATTGGTTTACTCGCCGTTATTTTTTAAACACTCAACATATTGGGGAAATCAGCGTCATAGAGAGTGCTTTTATCTACCACTCACTACCGTGTAAAGAAGAAAAAAAATTATATGATCAATTCCTCATGCCGGCTCCAAAGATACCTCTTTATGTAAATGTCAAAAAGCGCACGTCTGTTATCGATTTATAATCTTAACGATACCCTAGAGTAGACTGAGAGATATTTCATCTAGGTAGTTGGGTGTGCTACTCGGCCTCTTCACAGCATTGTGACAGACACAGCGGTGACTCTCTGTATCTCCTCCTTATAACGTGTTGTCCCACTCATGCAGGCACTATTCGTCGCCTGCTTTAAACAAATAGAAGTTCAATGAAAACTTATAATATTTTGGTGACTCATTTTGTATAGGGGAGCTCGAGCCGGTGGGGGACAGAGGGGGGGACGAAAGTTCCCCCCGTCGTCGCACCTGAACTCAAATACAACTTCCTTCATCCTGATATCTATGCGGTCTAACTCTAGGGTAGTTCGTCTAGTGTTTAATCATAAAACGACTTTTACAGATATAGTCTGTATTGTTTTTTACCACTATGGTACACCTGTACGCCAAAGTGCACATCCCTTCTATAACAAGCAGTGATTTCCGCACATTTATTTAAAGAAATTATAACACAATATATCAGGATAGAGTAGAGATATTACAGTACATGGGATATATCGATGTGGGCGGCGCACTCTCGAGCAGAGACAATGAAACTCAATTATATACTATATATGGTTAATAATATATATACCTCCTAAGGAATGGAGCTATAGACATATTAAGCGATCCAGCTGGTTTCTTATATATTGCATATATTATATCCTATTAACCTGTATAGATTCATTCAGTACTATGCCTATGTGCAGACCTACTAAGCTATGTGAGACTACTAATAGTTTGCAGCTGCACATTATATAAAAATATTTAATCTATTATTACTATACTACGGTAATAAGTATAACTACTATATAGACATCACATATTCAAATAAAGCCTGTAATCAGTCACTAAGATCTAGTCTAATCTCACTATATATGACGTATGCATAAACTATAGACTATATTTGCTATTCTTATAATTATATTCATATTCTATCTACGTAAAGGTCTTAAACACCAACAAATATTGGTATTCTTTTTATTTTTTTAAAAAATATTTTGGGTAATTACTTTTGTTTGATCATAGAATCAAGGGGGGCGATTGGGTGGCGCAAACTCTTGTTCAGATCATAATATATTTTTTAGTTTCGTGAGAGGTAATAACCCATGAGGTTCCTATTGCGCTGAGGATATCAACTGAGCAATTACATTGAGTCGGTAAATCTGTAAAAAAAAAACGTCACATCTTAAAACAACTACAAATAGACTTAATCCATAAGACGAGACACAATGAAGAATACATTTTTGGAATGCCCTTGTAAAATTTAATAAGGAAAATTTATGTATAAAAACACAATAATACTCAAGATAAATATACACACATAACATATGGAGCTTATTGTCTTTAGGAAGACAAGGGGACATTAAACTCATTATTATATCCTCTATTATTGATTATCGAGATATAATAGTTGAGGCTCTTCTCTCACAAGAATTGAATTAGAAATTAGTTGTAGTAATTAATTATAGCAGATCATACCTCTTTCTCTTTTACACCTGCTTGTTCCTGGCACAGCTCAGCGTCCCTATATACCAAATCCACTGCGCGCCACAAATTAAACGTCTATACTAGTATTTGGTATACCTCATGGTGATAAATATTCGGTAAGAACACGACCGAACACTGCCATACCTAGATACCTTGATCATATTTAATTTCTTTTTAAAATAAAGTTTCTAATAAATACCAGATATAATATAGCCTTTATGTTCTCTAGTATATATCATTAATAGTATATACCGTCCACACATTCATGAATCCTTCGCTTTTACTACATCACATACGTTATGGCAACATTATAAAGAGGATAGCCGCTATAACCTCGTGAATAATACAGGTTACTTATTAATCTAAACTTCGCGCTGAAGTTTTAATTACATACACTCATATAAATACTCGTATCCTATCAAATTCTCCGTATGATTACTTGTTATATTTCTAACGTTGGTTCAATTTGGAGGGACATTAAATAACTGTCCCGAGGAAGCATTATGAATACCTTGAGATACGACCAAATTAATTAATTTAGAATCACAAAAATACTGTAGTCCATCTTTTGCCACTATACCCAATTACAACAATATTTAAAACTTTCACATATCACGTTGTGTATTCCCAAACCTGCTGAGCAGTACTTGCTTATTTTATATACGCTATAAAGATTAGAGTTCCTTAAAGCCCTCTCGTATACTCACTGAATAATAAAAATATAATACATATATATAATATATTATATGTATATATATATATAATCAGACTACATTAATTATAATACTCATACGTAAACTATATATGATATTATATATATTATTATATATTATTATTAATATATATACTTAATTACTTTTATTTTGATAGACCTATATATCAGATAATAATAGTTAAGTTTCTCATGCATATTCTACCGTTGAATAATGCCGTCACAAGGGTATCCGTTTTATCAAAGCCTAAAGCTGCAATACCATTTTTACAAAAGGGGGTTAGCTTATATGCTCACTATACACTGACAGTCGTAAAAATAAAGCTGCTAAAAATTTTCTAAAAACCTTAAAACGCATTATATATAGCTAAGTTATATAAGTATATAGTATAATATCAATTTATACTATATTATAATATATATAATAAATATAGATAATAACTCCTTACACATATAAAGTTTAACTATACTGGGTTATTAACCTCTTACTAAATCCATAACATTAGTTTAAAATTACTCATGGGTGAGCCTCAGAGTGACATAACCACAAACAACCAGTTTATTTCCTGTTGAAATAGTTTCTGACTCATGGGTAGACGTATACTTAGTCTCGGCCTAGTCAAGCTACTTCTATGCACCTATATATATAATATTCATAATATATATATAGTTATATACTTATTGATTAATGAGTGCCTTATCTATATAGTCGACCTACGATATAGTCATATCATCACATAAGTCGTAAATGTGTATAGTGGTATCTCCAACATACTTTGCGCATTAGGGTGAGCTCTCGGGCCCGAACTCAGCGCGATAGAACTACCGACTCGTGGACGCTCTATCTCTAACCGGCATTACCCCCCGAGTATGAGGGGCTACCTGGCAGTAACACACCAATCCTTTTACGCAATGTTCATTTTCTCCAAATTCCCTCGGGCGTCGCGGATAATTTCGAGTCCTCCTAGAAGTCCACACCTCTCCGCTAATGTGGTTCCCGCGGAAGGCTGAGAAGACTCATCACTAGGACGGTATGCGCATCGGTGCGCGTATATCGTGAAGTTCTGATCCTTAGAGAGGTATTCTTAGTGATGTAAAACAAGACTTGATAATATATCTTCACTGACATATAGACAAGCTCACCATTTATTTTTAAGCGACTACTTCCCAATAAATATATGGCTTCTATATAAAATAAACGTTTGGGCGTTCTCTGCTATCTATTCATATTACCTACCAGGTACCCTTCTAAAAATTCTGCTCAATCTGTTTCTGGTGACCAGTTCTATCCATAGATTATTATGCTCGAGTTAACTCCATTTTATTATACTTCCTTTTAGTTCTAATCTTATTTTAATTCTATATTTCTCTAGACGCGGATTTCGTGCACTAAAATTTAACACCAGGTAATATGTCATCTCCGAGGATATATGAATTGTTATTACACTTTATTCGAGAGCTGTAGCTATTACTCGTAACGTTTGTGTATGAGATATTCAATATAGCTTTGTTTTTATTCTATTTTTCTTTCTCTCATTTCTGTCCTCCATAGTTTTTCTTATCTTATCTTTATAAAGTTGTGTTCCTCGAGCGCATACTAGCTAACACATCTTCTAAGACCCAAGAGTTTTAACCTGAATCGCCGCCAGCGGAGTTGTCAGAGTTATCTCTCTTTTACACCAGATATAAGTCAGTGGTATCCTTTGAGATACTGAGTTGGTGCTTTAAAGCTAATTTTCACCTCATCATGCTTAGCTACACTAGCCCAATATCTCTTTCTAGTAATCCTAGGATATTTGAAAGTTTTATACAAATCTTTTGAGTTGTAACACAAGTTGTAAAACTCTAACATTTTCGTACCACACTCACTTCGCATGTCAACAAGCAGTACTCATTTTCCGTGCTGTGTGTAAGCCTGCGTCATGGCTTCACGTGCTAAGTGAAAATGGTATTGTTGTTTTATCATGTTTAGAATCTCCATTCTAAAAATATTAACTTGATCCATATCCAACAATTCCATCCTATTGGCTATCTATACATGTTTATTCTCCTTTTAATTTATTACTATCTAATATTTCTATTACTCTAACCTAATTTTCCTCCACAACATGGAAGAATGGGTATTTTTAACCAAAAATATTAGTATACAGATTTTTCGACCCTATGTAAGATGACGAGTAACCGAGTCCTTTTGATCCATACAAATCAAACACTCACACTTGCTCTATTGACAGCCATGGTCACAAAATAACCATCTTTAAATGATGCGTCTACAGTATTAAGCTCTCAAAATCTATTTTCCTTATAACGGACAACAAAATCTCAGCACTCACCTATGATTATACACCCCACTTTTGTCAACATCCATTGATTTTTTATTACACATACTATGAATCGCACGAACTGCTATCCATAGATAGCTTAGATTTCATCAATAAGTTAGAATTCTATCTATAAGACGATTTGCGGTATGTACGATTGCAGAATTATCTAAAATACAGATAATGCTGTCGGAATCACCCAGTATCACACGTCTATTCACAATATCCATCAATCACCGTTATTATCAGTACACGTATGGAACTTTGAGATCTATACTTAGAAAAGTCTTATCTAACTATTCATTCTAGATTAAACCATATTGGGCTCCTGGATAATATCCCATGTCGATAATATATCATGCTTCCCACACATCAAGTTTTATCTCACCTTCAAACAACTGAGGTAGGCGTCAATTTTTATAAAACACCTTTCTCAAAGGACCCGTGACCTGCATATTACCTGTAAGTATTGATACACTGCCTCATGTTGTTATATAGGTATCTGGATTATGATAATCCGATACTGGTCTGTAACCGGGTCTTTCTGTCGTCAGTCGCCTCTCGCAGAGCGCAGAGAGGGTGGGACACAGAGTTAAAGAGATTATGAGTCATCATGCTTTAAGTATATCAATCAAAATAAAACCTTATCTTACCTCAGGGTTCGGCCAACAACCGTAACCCTTGTACTAAACACGGAGAAGTACTTTATTGTGGAACACATTATTTAATACTGGTGGGTTGGCTCCGTACCACGTCCTCGGAATACTGACGGGAGTCAAGATATATTATACTAGTTTCACCTAGACCTAGTGGTTATCTCTAATTTCTTCCTATTCTCAACTATCTACTTTTCCTAGGACGAAACTTGAGTCCCTATAGTCTCATCATTAACACAAAAGAAAACTAACTTCTTTTCCACTGTTCTATGGATAGGATCCTTGGTATTCTTTGCATCCCTATTGTCATTATCGTATCAGACTGTGTAAAACATCGTACCCTCACATCCTTTGCTTACCACAAATCTACATTACAGCTTATATGCTCATTTACTATAGCGCTAACAAGTATCACATATATGAGAGTAATAAATTTACACCGTATAATATATAATCATACTCTTAGATAACCTCCAACAGATCCTTTTTATAACTGAGGTGAGAATCAGTAACCACCATTTATCTAGGTAACAATGATGGCACGCGGTAATATTATTACTTGCCCACTTAGTTTATTACATAATAAAATCCTACCTTTTCTATCCTGTTTATATATTGACCATTTGTTACTAATATTAAATACTCTTTGGTGCATATCCTGTTGCCTATAGATATGCTGATAATATATATTAAGTGCGGTCTTACCCCATTAAATACGGGACCTGGTAACGCATTAATGGTGCTTCCTCTGGTTTGCCCCGTCTGTTGATGCGCTGCCCATAGTATGATTAGGATATAGCTATCGCTTCTGGTTCGCTGAGATTATTAGATCTATCTATAGTTTCATATTATCTTACTTTACTACGTAGATACGCAACTCACCTATCCTTATCTACGATCCAGTAAACTAATTTACCACAATACTCCACTCCTTCTACAACCTCCCAATAGAACCTCGTAACTTAAAACTTCTGGCGCACTTTTTTAGTGCAGCGGCAGTTCTACGAACTGTTGTCTTTAGCGAATTCCAGTATCGTAATTATATAATCACTTATCATGAATCTTTCACTCTGGTTGCTGCCATAATCAAATAATGATTGTCTGCCATGCGCAGAGCATTAATAACTCGGCCGATCTATTCTTTTAATCCTAAATCTCCATCTAGTTATCCATGAATTCCTTCTATGAAGATCCATCACCTCACTATATGTATATCCCTTTCTGCCCTCTAGCAACCAAGCTACTGAATACAGCCTTTGTATTATACGATGGTTAGATATAACTCATTCATACTATTCACTATCATGAGTAAATATCTTGAGTATAGTATTTCTATATATAAAGAAGGGGCTCCCCTGCCATAAAAAGCTTCAATATTAACGCCCTAATATACCGCTGTTTGTTCCTTCAAGCTGTTCTTTTTAGAGCTAGTTACCTCATCAAGTCTTCTAGATTGTAACAGAGCATTCAAAAGTGAGTCTATGTATCACTCAATTTGAGTCTCTAGTACGTCACTTTAGGTTACTACACTCACCGCTATTATTATGTGATTAGCTCTATGTATTGTATCGCAAATCCACCTATACATATATTCACTATAATAATAGTTTCCAATGTACGCCAAATAAAATAATGTATATATTAGAGCACTATCCTGATTAGACTGCTTATATAAATATAGTATATATATATCTATATATATTGAGGAGCTTTCCATATATACCCGTATTCTTACCAGTTTAAATAAAACTATAATGTATACTACACTGTAATTATAAAACTCACTAATACAAATATCTTATACTCATACCCTTATAAATTCTAATAACTCACTGTCACCGTTTGACTCTTATACTTCTGTCCACTCCGAACCGATCAATCAGTACTGTATATATTGCTTACTTTATACAGTGTCTGCTTAATGTTTTGTATTCCTGCTAGCTATTATTACTTTATTATCATACTTATCTCACCTAACAACTTACACTTCTAGTTTCACTTTTCTCATATTAAATCAAAATAAATGTCATCATTTCTAGTTATACTCATTATGCAATATAGCTTCACCAATAATCATTCGATTTATATCACCATATATGAGTCCTCACGATGACACATTCCAATTATGACTTATGGGGAGGCAGGCTAACTATAATATTGTGTTTTATATAGAGCGGTATTCCTTTAAAATCTTACTTAATTCATGCTATAAACGGAATGTATTACTATAACATTTGTAACTCTCTCTATCATATTCTTTTGTCACCTATAATATATATACTAGCTGCTGTACCGTAGCATATTGTATCACTATCATCTATAAACCAGGTCCGCTTATTCATGTATAGGTATTTACCATCTTATTTTGAGGAAACCTCCAGAGGGCCTATAAGTCCACACTAAATATTCTTATCTGCCAGCAGACTCGACGTCCCTAAATACGTCATACAATCTAACATGGTATCTTTTGTTTCCTCGCGTTTACGCTATTATATATACTAATATATTATATATATCATATACATTTTGGAATTTACTTCCAATAACGATAGCTCTCACTTGGCTTTTTTCACACGCACAATCCTCTGACATACTTCATCATCTTTATCATCATCTTCGATGTACCTATAATATATTAAATATATACCTCACATATATATATATATACATGCTTCCAAAAAGATCAATCTATACGAGTGAACAATACACGAGAATGCGAGAAAAAAAAATTTTATTCCACAAAAAAAATAATTCCTTTATATATCATGTTGATGTGTGTGAAATTCCTCTACTGCACACATCACTGTCTCACTAAAATGTTAAATTTACAGAATATGTGATAATCGAATATATTATGGTCCAACTGTTATATATCGATGTTAACGCACATATTATATATATACAAATATATATCACACACTACTACACTATGTATACGTTTGCTATAATGTTAACCGCTCGAGTGCTAGAGACACGATGTAGCACGCGAGATGTCGCTGGAAAAACTAACACTGTATATATTTTTATTTTCAGATATTGTAAAAAAAAAAAGATCAAATAAATATCCTTGTCAAATTTACTGAGTTTACTCAATTCATTATATGATATCAGTGTTGATTCGGAGTTATAATACTTATATAAATCTAAAGATTTATATAAAATAATCAATAAATAAATAAATTCATCCTTCACCTAACTATAATATCGAATAGAAAGCATTCAAGATTCAAAAGCTCTAAATTAACCACTATAAATGAGACTAATTCAATTCAAAAAATAAATAAATGATTTTAAATAAGGAGTTTTCTAGAGTAGAGTAAGTAATAAAAAGTTATTACCAAAAAATTTAAAATTATCAAGAATTATAAAAGAGACAAAAATATTATCAAAAAATTCAATAACTGCGCTCAAGTAGCTTAATACTCAGAAAATTTCCTACGCTACATATAAAATATTTTCTCTCAGTACAGAATTTATATTACCATAAGTAAATTGTCCACAATATAAGTAACACTGAGTTATCCATAATATAGTATATACGCACACCTAATAAATTCATAAAAATAAAAAAATACTCGAGAGGCAGTACTCCCGACAACTGGCATAACACTTACAAGACACTGTGTCTCTCCACCACGCAAACAACGGACGTAAAACAATTATAAAATTATATTATATTAAAATTTCCAAAAAAAATTTCAAAGAAATTCCCCTTCTCGATATTTAACAAAGACAATTCACAATTGGGCAGAAAAAAAAAATTCCAAGTGATTTGTGTAACGCGAGAAAACCAAAAAACACAGAAGTTCCGAGATTGAGAGAGGAGAGTGTTCAGAGGAGATTCAAAAGACTCTAGACCTGATAGTGTTCAAACAAGTTAGAACGAATTGAATTTTTGCAAATTAATATATAAAGAAAATGTATCGCTCAATGATTCGTTAACGTCTAAAAAAGCTCAAAAATATCATTACTATATTTCTGAGGTCTCACGAGAGAGATATGAGATTTCACAAAAGTAAGATATCAAAAGAACAGCTCTACATGCATAATAAATAAAACGAAAACAAGAGTTTAAACACTACATTGCAAAAAAAAAATAGGCTTGTCTATATTGATTTTCAAACCAAAAAATACAACCGAGACTATAATATACTAAATCTCCGCCATTTTCAATAAAGAAAATGTGCGTGAAAGATATTCAAACAGCTCTACAAGTACTGAGAAATGTGTGGAACAGCAAATCTTGAAAACTCTCAGAATTGATCATTTAAAATAGTAATCAAACAAGGATTTTATTAACTCCCTCGGCAAAAATATCCAGAAGAGGAAACAACTCACAAATTCGAATAGATATATCTAAAGATAGAAGATATACACAGATCACGGCTCTCTCTTAGCAAAGGCTATAACACTTAGAGAAATCTTCACAAATCAAGTAGAAACATATGCCTAAAAAAATAAAATTCAATGTATATTCAATACCAAATACACCAAATAATATTATCTAAGTATATATAGTATATATATATATAATTATATCATATTATATAAAGTATAATTAATATATATATTTATTATATATATATATATGTATAGTATATATATAAAGTATATATGCGAGTCCGAGAAGTGAACCACGAAAACCACTTATGTCCTTCATATACTAATACTTCAATATCAACTTAGTATTCTATCTAAGATCTTTGAAACCCCTTCTCAACTCTCATTTCTTAAATCATCTGGAGTCTCATTCACTTCTTTCCGATCGCCAGTACGGCGCTCGTCAGCGCTCGAGGGCTACTGGTGATATACTTCCTATCTAACTGATTTATTGGTTTTGTTCCGCCCTCAGGAACTACGCGGGTGAGACTTGTGTGGTGGCGCTTGACAATATCCAATGCTTTTGACCTGTACCCACCATCTAGTTGTGTCTGGTTGCCACCAAGGTCGTCTAGTCGTTGTTTCCTCCTTCCTCTGTGCTATGGTTGTGCCTGGCTGTGGTAGAAATCGCTCAATATAGGATGTTGTTGATGGGGCGACTTTCTTCTTCTTTTCTTTCAATAGTTCTGTTCCTCAGGGTTCTGTCTATCCCCAACTCTTTATCCACTTTTCATTAATGATCTATCTACTGCGCACAATCTAACTCTATCCACTCGTATGCCGATGCCTCGACCTTCATTCTCCAACTCGTTTCAATTCTGCTCCGTCTTTTGACTTCTTAGAATTGGCCTCTCGTTTTTCATCAATTACCGGAATATTTTTCTTCGGCTGACGCCTGGATAGAATTTCCGCGGTGATGTCGTCTTCAACCTTGTTGATCAATTCCTTAAAACTCAACTCTACCAATCTCCCTTTCTAAAAGACTCCTTCTAACTTTCCTATCTTTTCGACGGTTCTCTCGTCTCTCCTGTTGACATATAAACATCCTTGGCCTTACATAATACCAAAAAATGTCTTGGAAAACTCATTCATATCACAACGGTTGCTCAGGTGCGTGCGCTGCAAAGAAACTGAGTTCTGTTATAGGACTGCGAGATCTTTTTTTCCTCTTCTAGTTGCTCCAGTCTATAACAACGTGGCCTCATTGCGCCTCGGTATGGAGTATCTGGGGCTCTCATATCTGGGGGGCTCTGGTTTCACCCGGCTTTTGGGATAGGTCGAGTTCGCGAATAGACCGCAAAAGGCACTTATAAACTGTTCTGCTGCATCTTATTCGATGGATTTCCAGTTTTCTGACTCTCTATCTTTGCGGACGGCAATGTTGGTGCTTTATCTCTTTTCTATAGGTACCGGCAACGGTAGTGCTTCGAGGGAATACTATCACTCAGCGTACCACCGACGGTTTACGGGAGCTCCTCGTAGCACAAGGCGGTGCTGTGTCGCGCATGAGTTTTTTGTGTTAATATTGGTAATTCCAGGCTTGTTTGCTGCGGTTCTTCCTTCTTCCCTGCCACCTCTGTTCTGTGGAGATTTCTCGTTCCATCTTCTGTGTTTCCTCTTGAATTTAATCTCTCTCACTTTAAAGTCCTGGGTCTGTGCTCAGTCTGCGTAGTTTGCTTTAGTTGATGAATAACTGATGTGAGAGCACAACCCCTCCTTGAATAGGGCTCTGCCCGTGAGTGGTGGTGACACGTTATAAATCATATAATAAGTATATATATATACTATAATAATAATATATAACTATGAAATGATATATATAATATATCTAAGGTATATATATATATAAATATATAGTATATGATATAGAGAGAGAGAGAGAGAGAGAGAGAGAGCACGAGTAGTAAATAGTTACTGGAGTGACGCCACTCGATATATATATACATGTATTATATTATATTGGTATATATATATTAGTAAGTAGTGTTTATAATCTATTATATATAATATACGTGGCCTGGATCGTCTTGTTCGAGCGTGGCTTAGGTCCTGCTATATATTCTTGGTTGGCTTTCTGAGTGCTCCAATAAGTGTTGACTTATATATATACGTATATACTATATATATCTATATTAATATATATATAATATATTTTATATATATGTATATATATATAGTTATATCATATATAGTGTATATATATATAGTAATAATAAATATATATAATATATTATATTATTATATATATATATGATATAGATATATAATTATATATATATATATTTGGATATATAGTATAATAATAATATATACGATATGTATATAGTATATAGTATATAATATAGTATAGTAGTATATATATAGTATATATATATATAGTTATAATAGAGTAGTATATATTTATATATATATGAGTAATTATATATAGCTGAGTAATATATTATAGTAGTATATAGGGCGCGCTTTACAGAGGGGAAGCACAGGAGCCGGCCCTCATAAATATAAATAAAAAGTTAAGAAAATAAAAAAAGAACTAATGGGTAATAAAAAAATTCAATTACCTATTTTATTACTGAGAGATAATAATGTTTAAAAAGTTATACAAGGACGCTCTAATTTTACATTAAAATCATTTATTTTTCTTTCGAATCAATTATTTTTCATATGAATCATTGACTGGAAGCATTTCGATTTGTGCCTACTAGAAAAACACTGGTTGTCATGGCAACGTGAAAGAAACCTTATTCTTTGGTTTTGTTCCTTTTCTGATGAATTTTCCAAAAAGCCTCCTTGCAGAAAGAGTCATAAAATAAACTGCTCCGTGAAAATTGCTGGCAACTCGTACTACATAAGATCGAGTTGTTGCTTTATAGCAACTAAAATTAAATATCTGAAACACAATAAAAAAAACTATTTTTTTTTTAAATTAAATAAAAAACTTATAATATATATATATATATATATTAATCTAATATATAGTATATATATATTATTAATATATAGTTATATATATATTATAGTATATATATATATATTACTGGTATTATATTATATATTCATAATATATATAATATATATTATAGAAGGAGAGAGAGAGAGAGAGAAGAGAGAGAGAGAGAGATGAGAATGAGAGTTATAAACATAAATATTTATATATTTTTAACTAACTTTAGTTATAATTTTTGTTAATTTTTGGTTATACAAATTTTGGTGCCAATAATATTACTAATTGGCACTGATAATTCATATTTTCTGATATATAGCTCGAGATGTGCGTAGGGATTCTCAGGATTATAAAACAGGTGTGTGTGTCTGTGTTGTTTTAAATGTTTTGCAAAATTTCGAAAATATGATAGTGAACAGAAAATGCAGCATAGTGGTTTCCTTTATTAACCATGATCCGTTTGCCAGACATAGTGAAGAAGAAAAAAAAATCTTTTAAATAACATAAAATGGCAAACGGGAAAATAATCAAATCCTTAAAATAAGTAAAAACAAAAACAGAATGTTTAAGAGAGTGTGGTATGACCGCTTTAAGTGGTTGTGTGGAAGCGTGAAAAAAATGATGGTTTATATTGCTGGCCTTGTTTATTGTACTTAGTGCAAAAAAGACTGTTTGGTGTGAATGAAGGAATTTCGAGACTTGGAAAAACCTGTATTTGCCAT
>JABUQX010014328.1:45000-48258 GCA_015478945.1 Trachelipus rathkii
TAAATAGGAAGTAATATTGCCAGTAGACTCTTGAAGCCGAAAGCCGTACTGGTGATTGCGGAAAGAAAGGAATGAGATTCCAGAATGGCCTAAAGTGAAGAGTGTAAGGAGTGGTTTCAAAGTCTTAGATAGAAATACAAATGAGAGCTATAGGGCGATAGTTAGAAGGATCAAGCGGCTTCCTTTTTTCCGAATAGGTTCCCCATTGTCGATGCTTCCAACACTGAGGGAAAAGTGCTAGGTATGAGACCCATAGAGAATATAGTTGAAGGAGGGGCGGGGTAGCACGTAAGCACACTTCCTCAAAATCGGGGAGGAATGCCATCGGGGCCACCCGTCTTCCTAACGTTTATTAGATCATCACGAAGCCCGTGTACACACCGATGCAAATGTAATCACACAGGTAAAGATCATAGGACACCTGAGAAGGAGAAGGAGAAGGAGAAGCAGAAAGAGGAATGCCAGAAATCGTCCAAGGTTTGGTTTAGGGGAAAAGTAGGAGGGGCTGCGAAGAGATTGGCTTTCAGTTGGAGAGTGTTAACAAACAGAGGCCATCAGTCGAATAAGAGGGGCAAAAAGATGATTTACAGAAATGTGTTAAGAGATGTTTTTGCAAGAGGCCAGAAAGATTTGTATAGTAGGAGATGCCAAAGGAGGTTGCGCACTATCTTTGAATGAAATGCGCCCGCTTTTACTCGTCGAAGAGTATCCTTGCAACGATTTCAAGCTGAGTGAAAATTAGCGAGAGTGCCATAGGAGAACGAGAATTTTTCCAACTACCCGATACGCGCTGTCTCTAAGCCTGAATGGTCAGAGAACGAGGCACGATCGAACATGGATTATGAGGGGAGAGAAAGATTTAGTCGAAGAAGGAATGAACCTGCTCTGCGTCATACGATACAGCTCCAGACTTGTGGCAGAAGCCGAAGCGGTCATCAGAGTCAAAAGCAAGTTCATCCAATTATGTTATGCGGGTAGAATCGACGCAAGGCCCCCCGATCAGCCCGATCAAACGTGCAGAAAAAAACGCCATAGGGCAAGGATGAAGCTGTTGGGAGAGAAGTATGAAATTAAGAGTATAAGCGTGTGGTCAGATATTTACAATAGGACGAAATGGTGTATTTATAGAGAGAAGGAGCAGTGGTGAAAATAAATCAAGCGTGTTTCAAGAATTGGTTTGGACGATCCGATAGGTTTTCATATAGGAAAACAGTGGTACAACTAAATGGCAATAGTCATCATGGGAAATAGTGAAGAGTGGTGTCCACAGGGTTCAGAGCTGGGGTTACTAGTGTTCCTCAATATATATAAATGATTTAGACCGGGAACTTTAATGCAAGGTTTCTAAAAGTTTCAGATGATACCAAAGTGGCCTCCTCAGTTAGGAAAAGTGAAGGATGTATGAAGATTCAAAATGATCTTGATAAACTTCTTGGGTGGGCAGTAAGGTGGCACAGTCTATGATTTATAGTAAAAAATTAAGGTTTCATTCACTAGGCCACTTTCTCAATATAAAGTTTTTTTAACTGCGGATAATGAATGGGGATTAGCCTTGAACCTGTGACCAAGGAAAAAAATATAGGTGTAATTATAAAGCATTATATTTGAAAGTAGCTAATCAGTTTTTGGAAAGGTCAATAATAAAGGCTCAACTCTGGGCATAATAATCGCAATGTTGTTTACAAGAGCAAAGAAGTAATAAGTTAGAACTGTATAATAGCTATGTTTAGGCCAGTAATAGAGAGTAATGTGCACAAGTTTGAGGCCCTTATTTAAAAAAAGACTTAGATATGCTAGAGAAAGTGCAAAGTAGAGCAACAAGGATGATTTTCGGGGTTGATGGGTGAAGAGCTATGAGGAGAGGGCTGAAGAGTTAGGAGGTTTTCAGTAGCAGGCGGATGGTATCTCAAGACAGGGTACATGATACACATTCTACAAAATTTTTAGCATCTATTGATAATCGGAGACCAATTCATTCTTCATAGTAGAGCACGGACGGGAGGAACCAGGAGGGGCATAACAAGAACAACTGTAAGAGACAAGCATGCCATCGTGAATATAAGAAACCATTCTATCAGCAAAAAAGGCTGTTAAAATTTGGAATGGTTTGTCACAGGAGGTTGTATATATAATAGTATATATATATATATATATATATATCATATATATATATATATATATATATATATATACCTCACCTATATATATATATATATATAATATATAATATAGTATTATATATATATGTATATAATATATATTGATATATAGTATTTATTATTAATATAATTTTTTTATTATATATATAATAATGTCGGAATAGTGGAACCGGGAACTGTAGGCGAAAGAAGCAATTCTTTCAGCAAAAAAGATGCTGTTAAAATTTTGGAATGGTTTTGCCACATGGAGGTTGTATATAATATATATATATTAATATAATTTATATATAAATATAGTATATTATATATTAGTATATATTATATATATTATATATATAATATATAGTATATATCTATAATTAAATAGTAGTTTATAGTATATATATATAGTATAGTATATAATATATTATAGTATAATGTCGGAATAGGGAACCGGGAACTGTAGCGATGACTGCTGGAAGATGCGCATCGCCTCGCCACATGATAGATATATATATATATAGTATATATATAGATATATAATATATTATATATATATATATATATATATAATACTATATATAATACATATATATATAGTAAGTAAGTATTATATTATATATATATATTAGTATAGTATAAACAGTACTGTATATATATAATAGTACTATATCATATATCATATTATATATATATATAATCTCGTATTATATATATATTATATATATACATATATATATATAGTAGTATATATATATATATATATAGTACATATATTATATTATATATATTATATATATAAGTAGTTATATATATATTGGCCAGCCTCTAGAAGAAACCATCAATCCATATCTCAAAACTACGATAGCTACAGGGAAAAGAAATACATTTTTGGAACCCTTGTAAAATTTTAGTTGGAAATGTATATATAAGAAAAAAAAAAAAAAAAAAAAAAAATAACATAAAAATTGGGCTATTTTTTGGGGGGTGCTGGAACATAGTATATATATATTATACTATTTGTAAAGGGTATTACACGGCAATGTGGGGTCTCCGAGCCGTACGGGACGCAGGGGGGACGTTTTCCGGTACCCCGTAGGGAGGGGACGGAGGAACCCCT
>JABUQX010014329.1:0-2500 GCA_015478945.1 Trachelipus rathkii
GTAGTTGAAATGGCATCACAGCACAGGTCACCCAAAAACCGCAATAGATGAACTAGTTTCTTGTTCGCAGTCACCATTTCCAAATATTTACATATTGTTTGCAAATACTGGTAATTTTACCCGTGTTTAATGCTTCAGTAGAAAGAAACTGAAAACCTACTTAAGAAATACTATATTGGAGATGAAAGACTTATTGGACTTGCCCTCCTCTTCATACATCGAAATATTGAAATAAAATTGAAGATGTTATCTCAGACTTCTCTCACTCTCACGTCAGGCAATTAAATTTAACAATTTAGATAAGATGATTTTAGTAATTCATATAAATTCTTCCCATTTTTCTTAGGAATTTAATATTTTGTCCATCCACTTTATATATATATATATATATATATATATATATATATATATATATATATATATATATATATATATATATATATATATATATATATATATATATATATTTATATATATATATATATATATATATATATATATATATATATAAAGCTTTTTGTTTTGCCCCCCCCGAAAAAAAATTCTGGATACGCCACTGTATATATATATATATATATATATATATATATATATATATATATATATATATATATATATATATATATATATATATATATATATATATATATATATATATATATATATATATATATATATATTTTGTATATATATATATTTGTATATATAACTACATATATATATGTATATGTATGTATAAATGTATATATATAAATATATTTATTATCTATATATAAATATATATATATATATATAAGAAAGAGATTATATATATATATATATATATATATATATATATATATATATATATATATATATATATATATATATATTAAACTTTTATGTCTCACTTCCAGGTACTTTACAATATGCTTCCTTTTAATGTGCGCTTTCAAATTTGAGAGACTGCTTGCATGTCCCTTTATAATAACTTCTTTTGACCTAAACAAAAGCACAAGAAAATAGAAAATTCATGTCATCTCTTTGCTTCAAGGTGAAGAAGCCATTTATGTGAAGCCAGGGATGACCAAACGTACGCTAGTCCTAGCTGGCTCGCCCGAGGTCGCCCGGATTTCTATGGGAGCTTTAAACACACTTTGATCTTGGACGGAGATTTTTCAAATTAACTTTGAAACTGACACTTAAAAAAAAACAGAGAACACTATTACTGTATTAGATAAGCTTTACACTAAGAATGGAGGAATAGCAAGAATGAACAGTGTCAATGATTGAGAGTTAAACATGACACGGAATCTAATTGCTATTGGCTGTTATAATATAAGTCAACACAAAATGTTTTCGTTAGTTCAAATAGAAGTTACTGAAAACAAAATTGAGGATGTCGAATATTACATATATATATATATATATATATATATATATATATATATATATATATATATATATATATATATATATATATATATATATATATATATATATATATATATATATATATATATATATATATATATATATATATCAGGGGCGTATACATAGGGTAGGCAGGGTAGGTAGCTCCTACCCAATATTTTTTAGTCTTTTTAATAAAATAATTTAAATGGTAAAGTAAAATAAATTATTAGAATTTTATATGAAAGTGTAAAAAAGAAACTGATTTATAAAATAAATTTAAAGAAAATCAACTACTTTAGTAATAACAATTATAATAATTAAATTCATTTGGAAATTTTCCTTCCTACTCTGTTCCCAAGAATAAATGTCAAAGCTATGGGCGTACGGGTAGATCTTCATATTTCATATAAAATATATAGGAAAAAGCCAAGCGTCATACCTTGCTGTTCGAGCGAAAAAATACGCAAATTTTCGCGAGTACGAAACTTTCGTTCACCCAGTGAAATCGTACGAAATAATTTGAAAAAAAGATTTTGAATCTCTCTCTCTCTCTCTCTCTCTCTCTCTCTCTCTCTCTCTCTCTCTCTCTCTCTCTATATATATATATATATTAATATTATATTATATTGTTATATTAATTATTATTATTATTACATATTATTATTATTATATATATATATATATATATATATATATACATATATATACACATAATCCAAAGTGGCGCAAATCTCTGAAGACTATACTCTGGTAGGATGATTATATATATATATATATATATATATATATATATATATATATATATATATATTTATATATATATATATATATATATATATATATATTTTTGTTTATGTCTCTTTTTTTTTTTTTTTCATATATATATATATATATATATATATATATTATATATATATATATATATATATATATATATATATATATATATATATATATACATATGTATATATATACATATATATATATATATATATATATATATATATATATATATATATATATATATATATATATATATATATATATATAGAGAGAGAGAGAGAGAGAGAGAGAGAGAGGTATTCAAAATTCTTTTTTTCAAATT
>JABUQX010014329.1:7500-16916 GCA_015478945.1 Trachelipus rathkii
TTAGAGGAAGGCAAGACAGTTATGGAGCCGTCGAAAGATTCAAAAGGAGAAGAAAAACAGAATAAAGCAAAGTAAGAGTTATAGAAAAAGCGGTAAGAAGAATAACCAGAATAATTAATTTACTGACTTTTCTGCAAAGATAAGCTTATAGTGTTTCTTGAAGTAGCCCCAGTAATAATTAAGTATAAAGTTTGTATTTGTCGTTTTAACATTGAGTTATTACAAAGGAATATAATAAATTATATTTGGGGATCACACACTATCTATTTAAGCGTCCTGTGTATGAGGTTCATCTTTGCTCCACACCGATACACCATTACTCACACTTTAGACTGTCTGAACTAAAGCGATCAGTCCACCTACTTATCTAATATATTATACTATTATATATTTAACATTTGATATATCATATATTGATTATATTACATTATAGAAAGTTTACATTAATGATTAATTGGTGTATCCTAGTAAATTTAGGAGGTGTTTGAGGTTTCTTTGCAACCCCTGAAAAAGATTACTCACAGTTATAATACTCTTATAATATTCTTATCTAACCTATTATTACAATATTTCTTGATAATAATATGCAATCGGATCCAAAAATTTGTTTTTATTTTCATGTAAAGGAATGAAGATAAAATTTTCCGTTCTCTAGTATATATATTTAAATTTAGTAGCAGTGTTTGAATGGTATCTCTTTGCACAAAACAGGAACAAAATATACCATTGATTATTGAAATTAGTCTTATTCATATTTTTCCTTTACTTATGTTTCCTCTCTCACCAGTGAAAGGAATTAATCATGTCATAAAGTCTCATGATCAGATGCTACGCGAATGCATCTTTCTTCCTTTAACGGTCCTCTAATTATCATCCGCGAAGATCCTGAGTTGCCTTCTTATCATCATTCAGGCGCCTATCTCAGTTAATATGTAAGGCTAGACGATCTTAGTCTCAGAGTAGTTCTCTCCGCACCAAGACTCCGCCAAAGATTCCCACAATCTTCGATGTATTATTCTTCGCTCGCTAGCCCCCATTCGTTCTTATATCTGCTCCTCAAAATATTGGTGTCCATTTCTCTATGCTTCTTTCCATGTGCAATGCGACAATTTCCTTCATCGCTGCTTAACATATGCCTCCTCCAGATTTGTCACTCCTAGCACTCAGTTCTTAACGAATACCCCACTAATTCCGAGTGCCTCCTCCAGTCCCGTCCTCCAAGATCTTCTTATACGTTTACAGACGTATTACTCTTTCTCTAACCAGTAAAAATCCACCTTCATGAGATTTCATTCTTAAGCTCTTGTTAGTCATACTACTTCATTGCCAATATCAATTGAGTAGATAGTCATGGAAAATCATAAACACTTCTATGTTCCTGAGACTCGGCTTGTAGTTTCATTGCTTAAGGCTCCGTCTCCTCAGAACTTCTTCATTTGTACATGTCTCTGCACCCTCTTGTTTCTCAGGTCACCGAGGATATCAGCAAGTGTGTGAGAGCTCCAGTACTGCTCTGTGACAACACAACATCGACTCTTATTCCCCACCTATATAGTATGTAGTACGAGTATGATATGCTCTACTATTACCCTTCTTCAATAAGGGTGTAATACCGCTTTAGAATTAACTAATGCAAAGCATTTCTATACCTTTGGTTCGATCTTCGCGAAAGTAAAAATCTGCCTTCATCTGCTAAAAGCGCCTTTATTGGGGCGCATAAACTCTTAACTCTTTGCGTGTTAAAACACCTCCGAGAGCTCACAGGTTAGCAGGTAGTCTCTAGGAATAAGCTCGGCCCGTTTCACAAATCTCCTTCTCTCGCCTACTCACTAGCCGGAGGTATACAAAAGTTGATCTTGGTCATAACCGCCCTCAGCTCTAAACATTTACCTATACTCTTGGTTAATCTCTTAGTAATAGAATTCTCTGGCATATCTCTAATAGTATTATGTTTTTAAATGTATCGATTATTCCAGGTATTTACGATTCGCTGGACATATTATCCTCGCAGCCTCTCCTTCTGCCTAGCAATACGAGAGCTTTCCAAGCAGCTTCTCTCTCGTATCGACCCCCCTTGCATCTTACCCATTCGATGCGTATACGTCCCGCTAGACACAAACTTTATATACTTGTCGACATATTGCCATTAGTGATCCGCCAAGCGCATATCAAATTTCAGATTTTCTCACAGTAATCTATATTAGGCAAACAGGGATCCGCGAGTTTAGATAATTTATATTCTAGCCTAAGATGAATTCTGTGAATTCAGCAACGAGGACGTAATTCTCTTTTGTATTTAAGGGAGAAACCACCGTGTAAAAAAAGAAGATTGACTCAGCGTTAAGACTGCAGTGGTAAATTCACAGTTTGATATCATCTACTGTACCATAAATGTTATGATTTTTAGAGATAATTTAATTTTGGAAAGTAAGCGAAATATACCTCGGGCAGTTGAGTTTGGTTGTTAAAGTGGTTGACTTCACCTTTTGTCACATTAAAGGATATAGGATTTCGGCCAGATATGGGGTGTGTAGGGCTTCAAAGTGAGATTTGTGTGCAAGCCATCAGTATAGCGTTAGGAAAGTACCTCCCTTTTGCATTATAAAACTGCTATAGAAAGGAATGAACCCATACGATCGGGTACTTTAGTTAGGAATATTAATAAAGATGTTGAAGACTGATATCACAAACCAAACTGATATTGCTACAAGTAAACTCATAAAAGATGCTATTTGTGCGTTAGATTTAGACACTAACAGCAAGGCCAATTAGCTACGAGAAATTAATCTTATCTTGTGTTGTAATTCAGTTGGCGTTATCATATGATTTATTGCGATCTGTGTGTTTAGAGCATAGAAAACATTTGATCAGGACACTCCCCTTAACGGGTGTGGAAGGTGAAATTATCCGCCAGGGTGTGTTCTGGGTGGTACGCCATTCTGGGCCCATCCGCTACCTCGGGGTGGAACATAAAATATTTACTCAACTTTGATCTTGGGGACAACAAATGCGGTAGTCAAACGGCCTCACATGTACTTTGTCCTTGTCTAACTGTGGAATTCTATCATTGTGAGGTTGATCCCTTTAACTACTTCTATCTGAGGAAATTAAGTACTAACCAGAATTTAATTGGTATATAAGATCTGGAGGGTTATATCTCCCTTAGAATCATGTTGGCCACACCTAAGCGTTTAGGATCACTGTTATGGTTAGTAACATCCTATAGTGCACAAACTGAGGAAACAATTGGCTTTAATTTAAGAGGTAATTCATGGCGGATAGTCACACTGTCCGATTATAAATTAATCTTCAGCGGCTACTGTGATAAGAGGTGTGCTTCATTGAAACATTACCTTATAGTTTGTACTTTAAATCATAGTAGTTGAAGTCTCTAAACCTAAATCAGGTTATACAAGAATCAATATTATGGCGAGCCATTCTCCGATAGATAAGACAACTATGATGCCCTCGATATTTTGAGGTATCTCTTTAGCAACTGGACACTAAAGCCACCTGAATCTAAGACGTTAATATGCGCCTAAAGCATTATAAATTAAAAGAATATGAAATAATTTTTCCTCATTGACGACTACAATAGGGCACAGAGGCTCATCACGTATCAAATTTGGCTGATCAATCAGGCTAGAGGTGTAGATATACAATTTTGTCGATGAGGACTTGTAATGATCGAACTCTTAGGAGCACAATCTAACAGTTTTAAAGCATTGTATGAAGCCTTATATGTATGTGAGAGCATATTCATTGCGCCTTTAATCAGATATTGCAAACTGCATCCCTGCAACATACTATAAAACCACCCACCCTCGAATTGTCTGTAGAGAAGAGTGCGTTCTTTCGATAGTCTTTTTTACATGTCGGATAAAAGTCAAAATTTATGGCACTGAATATTAAATCTATGAGAAAATATCTTTTTTTTTAAATGAAGCTTTAACTATACTTTATTTCTCTAACACCTCAATTTGTTTTCAGAATAATGTATAATTTGGGCTTACCTAATGTTGCAATTTCATTGCAGTCTCAATTATTAGTGACACAGCAACTGCTCTTAATCATCACGTTGTATGAACAGAAGAGCCTCAAATTTTGGTTATTTGGAGTTGTACTCATAGCGAAAAGGCCCCTTATTTCTCAACGCTAAATCATCCACGAAACTAGTATATTTCGCAAATAGCGATATTTCTACGCGAGCAGTTTGCATACACAGATACCTTCTCGATCTTTCGTAGATCAGATTGCATAACTATGTATAATTGTGCTGCCCTAGGTATACTACTGTGTACGAAAGATGTCGATAGGATTATACATATGCATAGAGACTCACCGGACAAGTTGACATCATACTCTTATTATACATTGCTTGGAGTGTTGTGCGAAGCCGCAAGGGTAGAGAGGCAAGAGTGTCGCGGAATCAGAGGAGGGAGTCGCGATAGCTTAGAGAGTGGGGGCGTGTAGTAAAGGGGTGAAGTGACATTCGACTAATCGCGCCATACTATTAAATCAGTATAAAATTTTGCTACTGTTTGAGAAATTAACACAACCTTAGACTAAAGTTTGCTAGTCATATTTTTAACGAAATGCATTATAAGGCACTTGTTTCGAAAATCGATTTAGCGGCGCATCTAACTCTAACTTCAAGAATTGTCGAACATCCTCGTAAAATTACAAGACCCTGTTTCATCTACACTGGAAAAGGCTCAATGGCCCACAAACCGTGTATCTTTTCATGTCTACTACTGAAGAGAAAAGCGGATATGTCTAGTCCAGAACTCCTGTTCTTTGTCTATTAATGAGTGTTTTCATCATAGCTTGTCATACAAAGAAATAGAACGACATGAAAGTTGTGATTCTCATTTGCTATGTTAGATGAGATCGAAAATTAAGGATATTCATTATTACGACTATGTAATATTATAATATCTCTCCCTTGGTTTTTTATATTGCAAGATAATTATAATGTCTCTATGTCTACACTACCCTTTCTCCTAGTGAATTATCACCCTTCTTTAGTCGCGAGATAATGCCGAGATGATCTATAAAAGCTTCTTTTAAAGTTGTATTTAATAGTGTAAATAAGCAAAGGAATAACTATATATTGCTTATTATTTTATTCATGTTTATTAATTTTGGAAAAAATAATTCTATTGGGAGAGCTACCTAGTATTAAGGGGAGGAGGTATCTTATCCTTATTTGAGATAACTAAACCCGTATTAGCAACATCTACTATATTTGATGTAGAATTAAAGCGTATAAGTCAATACTTTTATTTGTTGAATATTTGTTTACTAGCAAGAAAATCTAAAGTTGTTTTAAATATTATCTATGTCAGATTGGTTGATAATACTTGAGTACTCCTTAGTAATTAGGACAGGTGTTTGAGAGTTAATCTCTCATTTGAGCCTCCCCGGAAAAATATACAATGATAAGTGAAAAAAGCGTAGTCCAAAGTTATTTATAATTGTTATATATATATAATGGGATAGCTATAGAAATAAAATTTGTTCTATTAATAATGTATTCATTTAGATCTAGTTAAAGAATAATTATCTCCTAGAATAATTAAGCAGAGTATATGAGTACATCCTTACATTATCACGTATGTAACAATTACATTTGACATTGTAAGTGGATAAAGCTCAGTAGTACAAGATATTTATTTGTTATAATTTACTATATCAAAGAAAATCATAAATTATTGTTTATGGTACAGTATAAGATCGTATTAGATTCAGTAAATATTACTGGTACACTAGGTTATATTAGGCTAGAGGTTGAGGTAATCCTTTGCACACCGTGAAAATAAATTTACAATTGAATGAAGTAGATTAACTGATCATACATTATATTGCTTATACTGTGATAGCAAAGCAATCTAATTATTATGTATTTAAATATGTATTTAAATGTTAAGCTCGTGAGTTTCAGCATAATAATATTTTATGCACTCCAGGAATTAGGTCATGAGTTTATGGAGTAATCTGCACAATCGAGGAAAATTTACAATTTGATGAGTAAAATGATATAGAGCTTAGTCACGCTTTTATTGTTACTATGTTAATAAGTCAATAGTAATATAATAAACCCTAAAAAATTTTTTTATGCTATAATGTAGCCTGAGTATGAATTTAGTATCAAGATAATAATTGGCTTTGTATACATATTTATGACAGTGGATTTGAGGATATCCTATTTGCACTAACCGTGAATAAATTATACACTTTGAGTAATAGTAGTGATAATAGGTAGTACAATGACATTATAGTATTATATTATGAGTTATATTTCATAGCAAGGAAAACTTCATATAATTTAGTTTATCATATGTATATTCATGTTATATATCGGTTTTCACATAAAATAATTATATATATTGGGCCTAGACTTAAATTGAAAGGTTGAGAGTACCTTTGCCTAACTTCAACATAAGAATGATGAAAATTTTAATTATGGCGTATCGAATACATTTAAAATTGTATAATATATGTTACATGTAAGTTATCTAAATTATTATTTTTATTAATAGTATATCATTAGTTTATTAAACTTCAGGTTACTACAGATAAAGTTAGGCCCTAGAGATAATTTAGGCGTGTTATGGTATTACCCTTATATGCACAATCCATGCCAAATTACACTGATTAGTATGATGAAGGAAGGTAGTCAGCCTATCTCTATTAGTATTATTGTGTAATAGCGAAATTATCTAAATATGATAATAGTATCAGTAAAAATCTGAATATCGGTTTCAGATATATATATGGGTACTCCTAACGGATTGGCGTTTGGAGTAACTTTCATTTGCATAACAACCGTTAGAACATTTATACAAAAGAGTGTGAAATATGGATCAAGCTATTAAATTGTAGATTGTAATGCTAAAGGAAATCAAAGATTGGTTTAATATGTAATCAATGTAGATCTAGGTTTTGGATATATATCTTATGGCTCTAGGTTAATTGTATATATTATAGTATGCTAAATTATGACGATGATGATTATATTACTTCTTTGAGCAACAACCGTGAAAATAATATTACAGTTTTGTTATGTAAAATGATAAAGCGATAGTCAAACTTAATTACTATATTAATCTAAAACAGCCGATATATTTTTTTTATTTTGCTCACTATAGCCAGGACCTTAACCTATGTTTTAAAAATAGTAATACAATGCAGATCGGTTCACATATAAAAATTTGGGCTTCTTGGTAATTTATATCATATTGTGAGGTATATCTCTTTGCACACATTGAAATTTACAATTTAGATTATGAATAACAAGCGAGAGTCAACTTATTATTAATTGATTATATTCTTAATAGCAAGAAATGTAAATTTGTTTTAATATGTTACATGTTAGATTGGTTGCCAATAAATAATGTGGCTCCCTATAGGTAATTAACGTTTTTAAAGTATCTCTAATTGCACAACCGTAATAAATTAATTTATAATCAATTATAATTTTTCTGATGCTATAGCGTAGCAAGCTATGATCATGTCAGATTGTATAATAGTCAAAAGATGAATCTAATTTGTTATCTTAATATTATATTATCCCATGTTTAGATCGTCAGTTATATCTATAATTTACGCTCCTAGGTAATTAAGGCAGAGTTTGAGGTATATCCTTTGCACAACGTAAAATTTACACAATTATGAGTAGGATAATCATGACATAACCTATCTATTATATTATTAATTTGTTATATATGTATGTTCGTAATCAAGAATCTTAAATTTTTTTAATATGTATTCATTATATCTAGAATATCTTTCAGATAATAATGGGCTACTAGATAATTAGGTCAGTTGTTTGAGGTATGTCTCTTGCACAACCCAGAGTTAAAAATTTACAATTGATGTTGATAAATACGTAGTAACGGTACACCTGGAATGCGTTATATCATTAATAAGTAACATATTAAACATAATTTCTTTTAATATGTATACATAGTAGATCGGTTAAGATAATATTTGGCTCCTAAGATTAATTATAGGCAGGGTTGAGGTATCTCCTTGCACAACCGAAAATTTATGGATATCTTAAATATGTGATAAGACATGTTCCAATCAGTTTCAATACTAGTCACTAAATACTAAATTTGGTATTTAAAGTTGTTAAATTTTGTCTGGACGATGAGTGTATTATCATATATTAAGGCTGTAGTCACCGATGTATAGGAACAGGTAGTTGTGGTGGTTTAGTATTTATAAGGAATAGTGTATATAAAATTTAAAATTTGATAAACTCTTGTTGAAGATATAATGTAACTATATATATAATTGTTAATTGTTAACTAAAGGATAATCTTAAAAAATTTATGTTTAATATGATAATCAAGTTAGATCGTTTCGGATATAATTGAGGCCGCCAGGAATATAATAGGCGAAGATCTCTATGACGTAACTCATTTGAAGCTTTGGGTAAAAAAATTGCAGGCCAGTTAGACGAAGCCGACTTTCGGGTAATTGTAAATACCGCGCTGGGGTTTATTAAAATGAAAAAAAATATGAACCAAGCATAATTGACTATAAAGATTTTGAATAAATACTATTAAATAATTATGGAAAGGATTCGGATTAATTCACACAGCACTAAATTCAAATACTACGAGCTACCTAGATACATTAGTAAAAGCACCAGAATGTAAATATTGAAGTCAACTGTCATACCCATTCAATAGAGCACCAAAACGATCGAATCCAATAACACATTGATGCATGAACGAGCACGAGATTAGTCAACAGTTCACTTAGAGACGAAAACAGATTAGCAATATAATGGTAATACCTCAAATATTGCATATCTGCTCTTACGAACTTCGTAAATAAACACAATTTTCTAACGAAACATAGGTGTCATAAAATCATTCGAGAGATTATGTGAGTAAAACTATTATCTCTAGCCCACTATAGTAAATATAGAGTTAGGTACAAGGAGCCAGAGAGTTTGTAAATCAAGTAGCTTGACAAATCATTATCATATCCAGAATGAAATCAACTTATTATATTTGTTTATGTTGGTTGAGTGTTGCTCGATGATAGTTTCGAAGCAATCAGCGATAAAGTCTCCGAAAGCTCTTATTTACCACTATCTGGTGTAAGTCGTTGGTGTTATTTTCATTATTTAGCGTATAAGTTAATATATACATAACTAAAAATTAATATATGCGTTTTCTATCTTAAACTTGAATAATTATCAAGGGGGACATAGCTGAAAGATTCTGAGAAGTATTGGGAAATACATACGCGTGATAGGTCTGTTAGTATATTTGCAAGTCCAGTATTTTGAGTGAGTTCTATACTATATGATACCCCTATCTCCCCACCTACGTTGCAACCACTTTCCCAGTTGCTGCCGTAATCAAGCCGTCACACCTATTTATAATTGTTCATAA
>JABUQX010014330.1:0-22500 GCA_015478945.1 Trachelipus rathkii
TAATATAAGTATTATTATATAGTTATATTAATATATATATCTAATATATAAATATAATATATAATTAAAATATGATATATATATATAATATAGTATATATAATATAAAATATATTATTATATATATAATAATATATATATATTAATATATATTAAAGTGTGAGAGAGAGAGAGATGAAGTAAGACGAGATGGTCTGCAAAAGTAACTTTGATAGAAATAGATAAGAAAGTACAGAGAAGAGAGAGAGATAAGAGTAGAGAGATGATTATGTCGTTATTTTAGCAGGTAAATCAAGATTCAAGAAATTCGAATTTACACTTATGATGTTGATATATCAGTATATCAATAGAGTAGAAAATTTTTTATACTTGAATCAATCGTATTATATAAATTTGAATTTTTAATATATTATTAACTATTATTTATATGAATATATTTTTATATATTTTAATTTTGAACAACTTAATTTTAAGATTCTCCTATTTTTAATTAACTAATGTATAAATAAACATACTTATCTCAGACCTGAGAATCGCCAACGTATGAAAACGAAGATCTTGAATTCTAACCAGAGTTAAAAGTACAAACGTGAGAAAAAGACACCATATGCTGTCGTTGTTTAAGGTAATCCTTTATTAAATTTTTACAAAATTTAATTCATTTACTATTTATTTTAATTTTTTATTTGATTAATTTTAAATTATTTTTATATTTATTCCATATAATTAATTAAATTACAATATGCGAGTCGAAATACTTATTATCCTGATATACAGAGTTTAAATATTTCCGATTTATATTGTGTAGTTACCCAGCCGATCGATAGAATGTTTCCAAGTAACTTTATCTATCGCTAATTAATATACTTGATTCTCAGAGTCAAGCCATAATCAGATGAGAGAGAGTAAGAGTAAGTAAGAGAGAGAGAGAGAAGATAACGAGAAAGAGAGAGAGATAGAGAGAAGATAGAAAAATGAGTAAAGTCATCTAGATAAGAGTAGAGAGAGAAGAGAAGAGAGTAGAAGAGAGAGATGAAGATGAGAAAGAAGACGAGATATGAGATCGAGCAAGAAGAGAGAGTAGAGAGAGAGATAGGAAGATGAGAGAGAGAGATGAGAGATAAGAGAAGAGAGAGAGATGAGATGAGAGAGAGAGATGATGAAGAGAGAGGAGAGAGCAGAGAGAGAAAGAGAGAGAGAATGCCGATGGAAATATTCGCATTGACAAAAGATTGAGAATGCTTTTACCTATTGAAATCAGTTTCAAATATTTTTTCATTTACTGAAAATGTGATGAAAAATATTGGCACGTAATTCCACGTATATGATATAATAAAGAGTCTGAGTATGTTGACCATAAAGAGAAGAGCAAGCTCAAAAAGGTAAGATAAGGATTGAACAATTACACTCCACATAGTAAAAATAACTTTATTCTGCAATAACATTCGCCAGGTGGCAGCACTGTACTCAAAGTTATCAGATTCAAAAATAAATTTACATGCAACTCGCACTCGAGTGTTCATTCGATTTTGCTGAGTTAGCATATTTAATCTATAACGAAAATGTAACAGATTAAATTCTGAGAGAGAGATAAACAATTATAACTTTTGAGCTAAACTGTCCAATAATTGATTTCAGTTATTGACCATAGTATCAACTCTTCATTCACATTTATTAAATTAATCAAGCATTTGATTCCCATTTTCAAAGAGAAGAGGTTGGGAAAAGAGGCTGGTGAGATTCTTGTGGGACTGGATTCGCGTCCTGTATCTTCAAAAGAGGAAATGTGAATGTATTTTTTTTATTATTATTTTAATTATCATATTTAATTTATTATATCATTGATACATTAATTATTATTTAATTGATTTTAATTATATATTATTATTATATATTATTTATTATATCTTATTTTTAATATTATATTTATTTTATTATTATTATTATTTTATTAGACTCTTATGTTGATTAATTATTTCAATTATACGTTGATCTATTATTAATAATATATTATTATTATTTATTTTACTGAACTCTATACCATAAGAAAGCAAATACCGTCGCCATTCGTGTGAAGAATTGCGCTCTATCCTGACCTGGCCGTACAGTTAAATAACATCTCATTACACCCATCTTTCGCATGATAACAAAAAAAAAAATTATATACATATTTCCAAAATGCGGAATATATATATAATATATAAATAATAATATATATATATATTACTTTATCTATTAAGTAGCCAGTATACATAATATCCTAGAACTATATACAATTCTGTACCTATATAAACTAACTGACCTAAACCTAATCATCATAACCTATACCTAACTAAGCCAATATATAACTAATATAATCCTGATGGAACTAACCTTAATAACCTAGAGAACTATACTATACTATATCACTAATACACTAGCCTATTCATACTATGCTATTATATATATACAACTCTGTAATACCTAAATATCATATAATAGCCTCCCACACTAATAATCCGCTCAATTGAAGTATCATTCCATATCCAGTAATCATGATTATATCCGTATATAGATATACCTTTGGAGTATTCTGAATTAGTACTATAACAAGTAGATGTATATCATTAGTAAGTAGGAATCCAATGACACTAGTATGGATCTAATATTATACCATAACTTATATTTACCATCTAAACGTGAGATAACAAACATATAATAGCCACTAACCACACACACACACTAATCTATTACCCATATATCTTAATTAATATAACTATTATACAACTCATCATACATGCACATTTATAAATACTATAATACCTACTATACACTTACATGACCGCATATATAAAATAAACTATATAATATATATATAAACTATCACACACAGGTACAATACCTATATACTTACAAATTTATATCATACTCACATCATATTATCAATATATAATATATATATATATATATATATATATATATATATATATATATAGTACTATATTATATATATATTATAATACTAATATACGTATTTATATATATATATATCTCGAATAATTATTATGATATTATTGCCTAACCTACATGACATTATTTATATATGCTTTCATACACTTATTATAGTATTTGACGGTATAGAATCAGTCATTATAATGCTACTCAACATTTGAATCCTCAGCTGTAATGAGCCTAATATATTTCATAATATACTTATTGAGTATAATGACCTCAGCATTACCAAATGACTAGTATTACAGTACATTGATGCCTATAATAATATATATATATATATATAGTCAAATTTGAAAGTATTCATATATTACTTATAGGAGGATCTTAGATGAAATTCATGACGTAGACATCTATATACATGACATATATATATATTTATATATTGAGATATATATACCATCTATGATGATAATTAGTATATAGAATCTACCTTTTAAATTTTATGCAACTTCCTCTCTCTAACCTATTAACTAATAAAAACAGAGTCTAATTATAATATATAATTAAATAATGTTCTAACTTCTTAAACTAGTTATATATCATAAAAAACTCCCCACCTAAAGGTATATATATAGATTAATAATAATATATATATAATATATATTAATATATATACTATAGAATGGTATACTACCAATTAAAACCCGCGCCAATTCCCAATTTGTAATTGATAAAAATAACTCCCCTGATGCTTCCTCACTTACCAAGATTGAGATCCCCTGGCCCTCGCAGGGGGTATAGGGCTAAGGTGTTTTACTCGTATCCCTGAAAAAAACGATGAAGCTAAAAAGAGAGCGAAATACAAACCAAAAACAAAACTATGAAAGAGCTGCTACCATTACAACTGGGAAAGGACAACCCATTGCCAGAACAGGAATATCAGCCCACGCACTCTTCGCTAACCACAGAAGACTCGGGTCGAGGTTAACTTCACGAGATTTAATTAGAGATCAGTTAAGATATTGAGACGAACTATCTAGATCTCTCCTGGCGATGACATATGTTGTAGTCATATACAACTCTCAAGGCGCACGACTCTATTAGTGAGCGCATCGAAATGCAGCTCCATTATATCGTACACCTGACTATGCAGATTAGGCTGAACAACATACCCTAGCACCACGCAGGTGCCGATATCATCATACGCTCGCTGATGTAACATAGCTATATATTACCTATAGCAGATATACTGACGCAATTATATATTCCATAAGGAGTTACGTATAAATATACCATAGCCACCGCTTAGAATATTAGCGCCCCTGAGCTAGGCCGCCAATATATTATTATATATATATGTATATATAATATACCGGTTATTATACGGTTATATATTATATCTACTACTCGGCGTACCCATATAGCTAATACCCGAGACTAATACCGATACAGTTTTGGCGACAAAACGTCAGTCACAAGCATCAGGAACAAAAGTAATAGCATTAATGGAATTAGTAGAAATAATAATATAGATTATTATTATATAAAATACTTATAATACCATAATAATTTGTACTTATTTGGAATTAATATCAATGAATATTGTTAATATGTCATAATTAAAATTATTCATTTGAATGAATAATAAGAATTTTTTACTAATTTACAGAGTTCAAAGGAAGCTAAGTTTTTGGCAAACCATAATCTATATTATGGTGCAATAAATACTTAATAAATACTATTATATTAAACTAAGAGACATTATCTATGGTACAAGGTAACTAATCTTAAAAAACTGTATATAACTATATTAAATAATATTAGTATCAATAATTATACGAACAACTAATTAGTGACAATCCTATATAATGCTTTATACCGAGACTATATAGGCGTACAGATTAGGTGTACGCAACGTCACTCATATTCCTTTAGACATCCCCAAAAATATTAAATAAAGTCAAAGACTTAACTGGCAAAAATTATTTGACTTTTAAATAAATTTAATTAATCTTAATATAAAATTTATTTAAAAAATAATGAACATGTTAGACAAGAATAACATGTTTTTAAATGCCAAGAGTAGTCACTGATATCTGTATACCTAGATACATACATCTTTGGATTTAACTACAATTGTATCGTATATACATAAGAAATCTTTAAGCACAGACAATACGTAATACAGAGGATACTTAATATAAATTTAGAATAAGCATGATTGATCCTAACTAAGAAATCTAAATATATAAGTCGACATTTTCCTTCTGATCATGCGACAGCTTCAAAAGGTTTCAGGAATTATAGCGTAATCTAATTTTAAGTATTTTAAATATCGAGCTTACTTTTGCTAATTAAGAACTATCTAATAATGTTTGAATAAATAGTATAGGGTCTAATAGAGCATTTGAAAACATGATAACTTCATGTTTTATAACAGACTAAATATAGAAATTGTAATAACAATATGTTTAATAATATCTTATTTCAAATATTTTAAGATACTCAAAAGATTTTAAATTATTAACCCCTTTTAACATTAACCTGTAAAGTCAGTCATTCTAATCATAAAGTATATTGAATAGGTATCTATAGAAAAAGGTGTAATAGTAAACCTATCAGACACCTTAAGGTAAGATTTTTATGAATTAATTGCTTAATTGTAATTTTTTTTCCTTATTCCAAATAATTAGCTTTAGAACAAATTAAATCTTGTAATATATAATAACTGCTGCTTTGTAAATTATAAATAAACTTAATAAAATCATATCTATAATAATAATTAATCTAATATCTTAATTTATTTGTGAAAAAGTGTGCAATGTATACTTATAAGCTATCTATACCGTAATGCTCATAATCTTCTGTCAAAATAATCATGTTTATGACCATTTGTACTTATTAACTTTCATGCATTTATATCTAATTAATTGGGAATCTTTTCAAATTTATAATGACTTGATTGATGACTTTGGGAATTTTATATAGAATTAGTTGTACATATTACACATTTAATCATGTTGAGTTGCTGTATATAATACATAGCAGTATAGTAATCTATTAAGTAAAAGTCAATAAGAGTAGTGATTGTGACCCTATATATATATTACCTTATAAAAAGGGGTGAGAGGAAATACTTAGTTAAATGTACTGGTTGGTCTCATGTTGGTGCTGTATCTTAACTTTATAACTTTCTTTCTATACTAATAAGTACTGCTTTTAAACTTTTCGTGGAACCTTCTATGAACAGTCGAAATTCTATATTAAACTTTCTGTATACTTTATATAAATACTGCTATAAAATATACTTATTTCTGCTTCCGTTCTAAAATTTTTATATATATAATCATATAATTTATTATAAACCCATATTCTTATCTTATTATTTTGTTTTTTATATTAATGATCTAATTTTATTATTAATATATATTTTAAATATTATTATTAATAATAATTTTAAGTATGTTTTATTATTATTAAATATAATAATATAATTATCATTATTATTATTAATTATTATTATTTTAATCTTGAATGAAAAATATACAGACAACAAATTTATATAGGATATAATTCTTTATATCATCTAATCATCATTTAATTGTTATTATTATTAACTTAATTTAGTGTAATTTATAATTTTATACTTATCATTAATTAATATTATTGTTATATTTATTATTATTAAATAGTATAAAAAAAACAATTTCACTATAATAATAACTAACTTATTATTAAATAAAAATACTAATAATTATATATATGTATATAATTATATAGATAGTAATTATTAAAAGAACAAATATTGATAAATTTAATGTGATTTTGTATATTATATATATATTATATATAATAATAATATTTATAATATATATATTAATATATATATATATATAATATATATTATTTAAATTTATAATATAAAATATATATATAATATATATATATATTATATATAAATATATAATTATATATAATATATATAGATAACTATATCGCACTATTACATATATATACACATAGATATATAATTAAATATAATCTAATATTTACTATATATTATAGTTAAATATATATATAATAATATATTAATATTATAATATATATATATATATATATATAATATATAATATATATAACTAATATTTACACTATATATATTAGACACTTACATTTACTCACATAGATTACTATTTACATATTACACTTTATATAATATATCATCGCACACTAGATTTATCCATCGAAGAAACTCATAGAAAAGCGCCGACTTAAAATTTCTAACTCCCGATCCTTTAAATAATTACCGGAGTCAGTTATGAGCCATATACACTGCTTATTCCTCACCTGAGCCGATTTCAAACTATAACTATTGTTCCCATTCTCCCTATATGATTATACTTTACAGCTAACGATACAATAGTCATCCCCGTATTTGCGACGGATCCTCAACTTAGCAGTCCATTTGTTTTTAAAGAATCACAATATTATTATAACATCGCAAAACATATATTATTAATATATAAAATATGAGTCATATTAATTAATATAAACAATAACAGATATATATATAATTATTATATAATTAATTTTATACTAACTTCCCCCACGTCTGAATGCATGCACAAACTAGACATTATAATAATTTTCTATGCTATCAATTTACAAACTTTCTTTATCAATGAATACATATGAATCCATTCTTTCGAACCACAGAAGTTAATCAATCAGCAAATCAAACTTCGGTCGATATGAAAAATCAAGTAATCCTATCCAATCTAGGTGTCTATAAGTTGTAATTAGCCTCTCAGCAGAGATCAAATTTCTAGTAGTATTAAAGTTCAAAAATTGCAGATTTTTAAGTATTCACGTCTGAATTAGCATGGCGTTACTACTAGACAATCTACTTAACACTCAATTCGAACCACTTATCTAAATTTTTAAATTTTTGGAGCTATTTTAGTAACATTTAAATAAAATAACATATAAGTACATTTTGACATTTATATATGATATGAAAATTCGTATTGATTTTAAGTTACCATTAAAAAAAATTATTTATAAGTTTGTGTACGGAGAAAAAATAAAGAGTCCTAGATTTGTTAAAATGGGTCAAGCTCTCATCTAATAGCTACTCTACGCTCTTACATATATCAAGCTAATAGCAATAATATGTATATGATCCTAGCGTTATAATGTATATTATCCTAATGCTTAGAATCATTACTGCTTAAACTAAATATAATAAATATAATATGTATACAAATATTATTTTTTATTTATAATCTATTGTATATAAAGGATTGCGCCTCATCTCATCAAAATTTAGAGCGAGGATCCAATGGAGCCACGCCCACTGATAATACTACATATTACATTATTATATTTATGTATATTAATATATAATATCTCATTATATCAATTATATAAGAAGTGTTAACATTAAATAATATATTTAGCATAAATAGTTTTTAAATATAATTCTAATAGGTATAATAATATAATCTACTTTATATTACTATTAAATTATTTATCCTATATTGGAATAATGTAGCAAGTTGATAGTCTCATAACCCAGATCGTGTATACATTCACTAGAATAAACTATACATAAACAACCCATATTATTAGTTACACTTACCTACTTACAGATATAACGTATAATTTATGATCCTACTAATGATATAATGATATATATATAATAATTTATAATTATATAATATATATATATATATATATATATATATAAATATATATATTTATGTCTATATATAATATATATTTATATATATATATATATATATAATATTATATATATATTATATATATATTATAATATTTATATATATATTTATATATATATAATATATATATTATATGACCTTCTATATATATATCTACATATATCATTTCTGAAAATGTTATGAAAATATTAATAACTCTTCAGGTCTAAATTAGGATATTATTATAATATATATAATTACCTTATGTGAGTATATCCCGGGACGAGTTAGCGCTTAATGATGACACTATTGCTAAAGTAAATAAGGTAATTCAAACTGACCGATTTGGTTATAATACTGGAAACAAATCACTAAAAATTGCGCATCTCTAAAATTTAGATTTAGTGTTCAATTTTTAAGAGTTAAAAATATATGTTTATAAAAAATATAAAATATATGTACCTTACTGACCCTAAAGTAGTCGTTCTATCGTTGTGTCACGATATATATATATATACTATAACATAATGATGCATGAGATTTAAAGTACCCTAATATACCATATAAAAATTCAATCTCTAAAATTTAGATCCAGTATAATTTAATATTTAATATAGGTTCGTTCAATTTTTAATATTTTTTGAAGTTTTATAAAGTTTTATTTGTAAACAACTTTAAGTAATATAAATTATTAAATAAAAATATATAATTTTATAAATATATTTCAAACTGCAGTTAATACAAGTAATAGCTGTGACATATCGTGATACGAAAGTAAGTAGGTAAAAGTAAGTTAAAGCAGGTAAGTAAGGAATGTTACTACTAATTACTAAATATTTAATATCTTGATGTAAAGTGAGCTACGAGATGATATTACCTATAATAACCTTTAAAAAACTCTAAATATACTGATTACCTCATATCATATGTCATATGTGTATCTGTCGAGTAAATTAAATATATCGAAATATGGTTTAAAATATTTTAAAATAATTGACTAATTATTATGTTTTTTACTTTCATACAGTAACTAAAGATAAATGATTCATATTATGATGTTCGGATCCCATCAGTAAGAGACATCTCTTAAATTTTCATATTGGAAATTATAAGGAAATAGATAGAATATATAATATTATCGATAAATAATAATGGATGAGTTACTAATAAACTTTTATGATCCTAAAAATATCTTACATATTATAATTCGAAATACATTATTTTTTTAAATGCTTAATAATAACAGTAATATTATAAAAACTAGATAATACAATTTTCTTACTGGTTTGTATAATAAATAAGTGTTCTATATAATTAATTACACTCAAAAGGTAAATAATCATAATTATGAACCACCATATAAACAATGTTATAATAATATTGTGTGCTGTGTGTGCTCGCGAGAGATTGTAGCATTTAGAAAATAATTAATTTTCTATTCAAAAAAAAATCCAGTGAGCGAATACAAAAATTTCAAAATCTGAGTATTGAAATGAAATTTCTAGCCCTTTCAAATATTTATAAAAAACATCTGTTTGATTTTATTATCATTTTTTTTTATTCATAACCTCCGGATTGTTGCTAGATTGTCGCGGATGTAAAAAAAAAAATCGAGAGAGCCCCGATGGAAATTGTGATATTTTTCAGACGTGCGAACCCCGTCCAAACCATCATCAACATCCATTGGTTATCCACAATATCCATCTCTCATAAACCCAGAATACTAAAATTAAGCAAAATCTTATTTTCATGAGTCAAGTAATAAGTATGAGATTCCTCCCCAAGTGAACCGTAATATTCCCTATCTCTGAATCACACGAAGAGTGGTCCTTACAGAAAATTATAAATATATATACCTCCGCACAAGAATTATAACTCGCACCGTATATATAGCAATGTAGCAACCAGGCGAATTGACGAAAGACCATGAATAATTTACGCCGATAAAAACCCCAGCCCCAGAAAGGAGACAAGAGATAATACAAACTAATATCATAATTTATATAATGATAAACAGTCAAATTTCTAATCAGAACAGTGACGAAAACACCAAAGAATCATATACAAGGAATTCAAGGGAACTGATGAAATAATATAATTTTTTCAATGTTTTTCAATATCATGGATTTCCGAATTCCCGAAGTATACTAATCAAATCATGGCATATTATAATATAAATATATATATATATATATATATATAAATCATATATATGGATATTCCTAAATCATTTCATTAGCTAATAAACTTAGTTATTCGGTCCTATGTTTATAAATAATATTACATGCTATACATCATAAATAATAATTATACATACTATAATATAGTATTACATATAATATAGTAACTATATTATGCCACCCTTCAGTGTGAAAATTATAAAATATATACTAAAGTTGAAGTAATTATCATTAATAATAACTTGTATCATGAATATAATGATACTACTTTATGAGTAACAATATAGATAACATAGTTATTATAATTAGGTAGTAATTAGAATTATATAGTAATTGATAAAAAAAATTCCTAATTCCATTACTGTATGTTTATCTCTTTATAATTAAAAGCATATGAAAACCTATTTCTAAATCCGTATAATATTTAATTATTATATATAATTTTATAATATTATATAAATATATAATACCCATATATAGGATATACTACTATTTATAGAGATTTCAAATCACTTGATAATAGTTATCTTGTATTAGTATATAGTAGAATAGTAATATATATATATATATCATTATAATATATATAAAGTTAAGTAATATAATATAATATAAGTTAGTATATAATGATAAGTATATGATGATTCATTATAGTAAACTATATATTAGTTAATAAATATATATATATATAATGTATGTAGTAAATATGTTGTATGTATGAGTATGATGCATCTTATGGAGTGAAGAATGAATAGATGATATGTATGGATATAGTATGATTGCATCGATGTATTGTATGTAATGTCTGGTAATGTATGTATGTATGTAGTTAGTATGTAGTATGTATTGTATGTACTGAGATGTTATATAAGAAATTAATAATCTGCGGATGAATTTAGATTATAAACTATAATCCCAATGACTGGGTTTAATATCTTCTAATAAATAGTTTTAAAAACGTGAGAAAAGCGAGAATAAGATTGGAGTTAGCAAGTCTATTTCATATTCTTAGTCAGGAGAGCTCTAATAGGATATTTTATTCACCAAACGAAACCGTTTATATATTTTTTGAGTGGTTAACCCTTGAAACGATGCTTTTGTAGTGTAGGGTTATGAATTAGTGATTCCCAGAATTTGTATCCGGGGCATCGTTATGAATGGATTGTCCCCATAATAGATAGAGACAATGACCCCATCCAAGCCAGAACACCACCCACTGCTGCATTGGTCGTCCAGAATGTGGCGAATGAAGGACCCAATCCAATCACACTCAGTAAGACAGAATGTGGATGAAGGCCACCCCATCAGAGAGATGTAGGTTCAGATAAATTGTGAAATGGAGAGACTTCAACCTTCTATAAAGATGCGATACAGAGTATTGAGATCAGAATGTTTGGATGAGGGCCAAAACCCATCAGAAAGCGGGGTCAGAATGTAAAAGTGATACAGACACCAACGATTAGATAGATAAGTCAAGAATATAACCTTATGGGCAATGTTGGGATGTAGCTGAATAATTAGCTTGTCCAGTAATGGGTGAATGAGGACCATACCCATAGCCCAGAATAATGAAAAAAATCGAAAAATGTCTGATAAATTAAACCAACATGAGATTCAAAATGGCACATGAAAATGTTCGGGTATAATGAACTCAATCATATAGAGAGCTGTCGCATGTGTCATGAGGCCCCAGAGCACCATCAGCATACGAAGGCAAATGTAAATGAAGGAACCCAACGCACCCAGATAGACAGTCAGATTGTCGAGAGTAACCACAACTCTCAGAAGAAAAATCAGAATGTGGCAAATTGAACTAAACCCGTCAGATAGCGGGTCAGAAAGTGGAATGAGGATCTAACCCACAAGGTAGATGGTCAAAATGTGGAATAAGGATTCAAACCATCAGATAGCTCGTCAGAATGTGGTATGAGAGCCCAACCTATCATAGAGATGGTCAGAATGTGGGATGACGACCCAACCCATCAGATAGCCGGTCAGAATATGGGATGAGGACCCAACCCATCAGATAACTGGTCAAAATGTGGGATAAGGATCCACCCTATCAGATAACGGGTCAGAATGTGGGATGAAGATCTGACAATCAGATAACGGGTTAGAATGTAGAATAAGGACCAAACCCATCAGATTGCTGATCAGAATGTGGGAAGGTACCCAACTTATCACAAAGCATTTCAGAATGTGGGATGAGGATTTAACCCATCAGATAGGTGCTCAGAATGTGGGATGAGAGCGCAACTCATCAGATAGTTGGTTAGAATGTCGGATGAGGACACAGCCTATCAGATAGTGGGTCAGAATGTGGGATGAGGAACCAACATATCAGATATTGGCCAGAATGTGGGATGAGGACCCAAATCATTAGATAGCTGATCAGAATGTGGAATGAGGATCCAAGGTATCAAATTGCGGGCCAGAATGTGGATACGGACCCAACCCATCAGAAAGAGAGTCAGAATATGGGATAAGGATCCAACCGATCAGATACCGGGTCATTAAAATACATTGCTTGATACTTAAACTTTATAAAATACAAATTTTAAAAAAGACTTTCTCAAGATTTTTACCCTTAACGTTACTGCTAAGCTAGAGCAAGCCTTGAGCATGGTGACTCAAGTTGAAATATTTTTCTTCCTTTATTTTCCACCGATAGAGAACATTAGAGCATCTCATTCATTCTTCATATAGAACACTAAACATTGAACGCGTTATAAGCAGCTTTATTTCTATTTTCCGTCTGTTGTTCATTCCCGCGCGTTCTTTACAATAATTCCCTAACTTATCTTTGATCATGCTTTGATTTAAGATTAAACTCTATTTCCAATCTAATGTGCTTGTTACCATTAGCACCTTTCTGTTCCATCTCGTGGGTGTAGCGTGTTTTGCATTATTAAATTATGGTTTGATGGTAATCATGATAAAAGTTAGATATCCGCATATTAGCACCTGTTTTGTGCGGATAATTATGCGGAACGTACACAAGACCAATAATGGGTATATAATATATCTTATATCATAATATATTACTATATAGATATATATATATATATATAATATATATTATATTAGATATATATAAATACCATAGTATACAATAAAATGAGTCAGTTTGTAATATATAATAATATAATTAATTTTATATTATATATATATAAATAATAATATTAAATAATCTATATTATATATATTATCATCACATAAATAAACAAGTTTATTAACTTATTTATAATATATATTATATATAGTATTTATATTATCACTATTGCCATGTTACATATATGCTGAGTATACATGATATATATGGAAACTTTGCGAACATATAATAAACATAAATATATATATATATATATATAATATATATAAAGAGATAGAGATAGATAGTGAAGAGCGACGAGAGAGAGAGAGAGACGAGAGAGTAGATAAGAGAGATAAGAGTTGATGAGAGTTAATAAGAGGCAATGGCCCGGTTAGATCTTTAGTCCGGATCCTAGTAGAGTAATTACTAAATGAATATCTCCACACTCTATGCTTGAATAGGACTCCCGTGGGAATACATGAGGGAGAGTAAGAACTTTAATGTAATGAATACTCTTATGTAGTTTTTATATACACATAATATAATTTAGAATATAATAGTAATACTATATATATATATATATATATATATATATATATATATATATATATATATATCAATTAATAATATTTTAAATTTTTATAGTTATGTGATTCAGCGATTATCAATTCGCCTATATATAGATGTACTACTATTTAACGTAGTTATTATTATATTATATATATAGCTATATATAATATTATATATAGAATATAATATATAATATATATAGTAATAATGTAATATATATATTTATATATAATATATATATATATTATATAATAATATATATTATATATATATATAATATAGGTAACTAGATATATATATTAATATATATACTTTATTTTGGCCGTGTGGGGGCTATCCCACGTCGGGTGTATGTGTAATGTGTGTGGTGTATTCATTCTAGGAAGCCCGTTGCTGCATATACCGCAGAACTCCAAAAATTTTTATTTAATAATTATATCAGCATCTTTGTTCTACTTACACTCTAAATAATATTCTTTGCAATACATAAAGCAACTATAAATGCTATACAATTTATATTTTTATTAAGTAAAAACCAAAAAGGTGTCACCACTTTCAAGACCTCCTTGATCCTTCTAGCTCTGCGTCACGTGAAGATATGGCACCATATTCTTTTCAACAAGGACAAATTTACAAAAGGTCAGTGCTCAACTGAATTGACATCTCGTATTTCTAGTAACCGCCACATACGCTGCACGCACTCGGTGGAGTACTGGGAGTCAATCTCGCAATGAATTTGTGCACACATTTCGAGTATACTGGAAACCAGCAGATAGAGTCGTTGTGAGTAAACCAAAGAAAAAGTCAGTTTGAAAATATAATTTTTAAAACCACCCTGGCAATTAGGTCTAAAATCCCCGTGCCGTTCTTCCCCCGTCCACCAATCTCTTCTCTGTTGAACTTGTCCTGCATCAAAGTGTTTTCCTCCGAATCTAAAAAATCTCCTTCTCTTTAAACTCCTCATCCGCTCCTCTGAGAAAATATATCCGAATGGTCTTCAGGTTTTGGCCGAAATTCTCCTCTCCCTAATATTATTCCTCTTCATTTTTCAAAGGCGTTGTTTGCCCATGAGTGGTGTTACCTGTAAATAAAATAAAATCAAACTAATAATGAATTAGAAAACTTAAAAAGAAAAATTGTTTCTAGACTGCCAAATATTCTTATCAAAATTCTTTATTTTCCCTTTCAAGGTAGAAAGGTTGATAATATTAAGAACGTTTCGTAGAAACAAAATCAAACTAAATATTAAAGTCAACCAACTCATTGACACACTTTATATACTAATATTTCGATAACAAAATTCACTAATAATTGATTACAATAGACCTAGAAGTTAAATTTTGTAACTGCTGTACATTGTAAAACTTAACGTCTGTTCTATTTTGACTTGTGAAATAAAATTAAAAAAACTTTACCAGTTAAAATAAAGATATTTTTTAGCGTTATTAGATACTTTACTAAATTGACCTGCCAGCTCACTAATTACCATTTCCTTAATATTTTTGCTATTTCTTCCACTAACATCCATCCACATATCTCCATGACAAATTTTATAATTTTACCAATATTAGCATTTAATACTCTTGGTAATGGCTTAAATCATGTCATGTTAACCAAGGTTAAATATGCACAAACATAATGCATCTATAAAACATGCCAGAGCGCAATAAATACACTAAAAAGACATACTCTACTTGTTTGCAAACATTATTATCTAAAACTACAAAGAATAATTAGCCACGTAAATTTAGAACGATAAAGTTAAAATCTCTTTATTTCTGGAAATGTAGACGAGAAGATATATGTAAGTATATATGTATGTATGAAAAAGTATGCATATGAAGATAGAAAAAAAAAATCATAAATTCAGCAACAAACTTCGAATACACATTTAAGAACGCATGAAGTAATTAAAATTTGCATTTTAAAAAATTAAGTTTTATTTTTTATTTTATTTTTCAAATTGAGTTTTTTTTTCTTTTTTTTTCTTTTTCTTTTTTGAAAATGAAAATTAAAGAAACAATAGATTAAACTTTCTCTTTAGACGAGATTCAGTTTAAAGACGAAGGCTTAAAAGTTTTATAATTGCTAACTTCATAAAATGAGAGAGAGAAGAGAGAGGAAAGAGAGAGAGAGAGAGAGGAGAGAGAGAGAGAGAGAGGAGAGGAGAGAGAACGAAAAAATATATTATTTAATAAAATAAAGTTAAATTTAAGGAAATGAATTACAAAATAATGTATGAAGAAATGAATAAGCTAATTATATTTTATAATTAACAAAGCCACATTTATTTTTTGGTTCAAAGCCATCAGCAACCTGACAAGCAGAATCGAAACGTCTGCCAAAATTGTCTGTTTTAATTTCAAATTTTAGGAGGGTTGGTGACCTGTTTTTTCCAACTCGTTCAATACGTATCTGATTGTCGTTGGAATTTAACCTCTAACTAATAACCAGGATCTTCTAACGTACACACAACCACATAGCAACACATAACAACACAAATATTAATATATATATTATATATATATATTTTATATATATATATATATTATATAATTATAATATATTATATATATTATACTATATTTTTTATATATTATATATATTATATATATAATATATTATTATTATTATATATATATTATATTATTATATATATATATATATATACTATATATATATATATATTATTTATATATATATATATTATTATATATTATATATATATATCTAAATATTATATATATATATATATTTTATATATAATATATATTATATATATATATATATATATATAATATATTTATATATATATATATAAATATATATATATATATATATATATAATACTGTATATCCTACTTTGTTTATACGGTCGTACGGTTTTTTAGGAACTTACATGAATTGAAATGCTTTGAAATGAATCATATTGACAAACATGTAAAAAAAAAAAAAAAAAAAAAAATAAAGTCGGAAATGCATGAAAATTATGAGGCTGAGAGTTTCATTACTTATAATATTTATCTATGGAGAATGATAAAAAAATCGACACAAACAGATTTTCATTAAACCGTGCAATGAGCTGTATGAAGAAAAAGGTTAATATAATTCAAAATGAGTTGAATTTATCAGTTTTTAATTGATATTTATACACATATAAAAACAGATTTAACTATTTTTTTTCGAGTTTTATAAGTTGCCAGATGCTTATTTTTTGTATTATTTTTTCCAGCACTCGATCGCTTGCCATGTATATAATTCAGAATTCCAGATTTTTTCAGTCTTTTTCCGAGTTTCTCTTTGCGATTTTTACTTCTTCTTCAGATCGTTTTAATAGGCATTTCATGATGTTTCATAAAAATCGGCTTTGCACTTGAAATTAAGGTCTATATATATATATATATATATATACTATTAATTATATATTATATATATTTATATATATATATATTTATATTATAATATATATAATATCATATATTATATATATATATATATATATACTATATATATATTGTGTGTGTGTGTGTGTGAGGTGGAGGTGTTTGTATTTATCTTTCTTCTTGTCGCTCCACTTCAAAAGTAGTTGTTGTTGGCTGTTTCTTGATAGTTCTTGGTAATAGCTTCTTTACGTTGAAGAATCTAAGAGATACAGGTACTTGTTAGTCGTTTCGCCGCTGAAGTCGCCTCCTTCACCATAGGAACTTAGGAAACTATGTTTTACGCTGGCTACTTGAGACTTAAGCACTTAATAATATAATTTTTTGAGCCCTTTTTTCAACTTATCTTTATATAGAGAGGAGTTAAAACAACTTTGATTATTAGATTTTTGATAATTTATTAAAATTTTTAAATTAATATATTTTCAGTTTTCGTTGCAATGCACAATTGTAGAATTTTATTTTAACATTAAAATGATATAAATAAAAGTTGTGCTGCATACTAAGTTTGTAGAACTCCGCAAAACTGAATTACTGTCAAATTAGCGGGAACGTAAAATTTTGGCAACCATATTCTACTTTATATTAAATGATCAAGCAGGTCAGAGATTTCTACACAATATGATAAATAGTATTAAAAAACAATATTATAATAAAATAATATTATATTACCATAAATTCCTAATAAAAGTCATATATATAATGTAGATTATACATAATTTAGGATTTCTAAGTTTCTAAAATATAAGAGTAAATATTGTGAAATAACAAGTTATAGTCCAGTCAAACTAAGAAAAATGACCCATAAACCTGGGCAAAATTGCTTCACAAGCGATTGAAGTGGTATTCAACTTTACAAATGTTGCTTTATAACATATCCAAAATCAGACAAAATCCAAGTATGGGAAAGTATTGAAAAATCAAATTCAAAATTTCGTCTGAATTTCGATTTTTTTTTATATTTGTTTAAAGATATTTTGTATATATTGAGATTATTGAAAGCAGATCCATTAAATATAAGATTAAATATTGAAATATCAAAGAAAATAAAATTATATTTCAAGAATAGAATTTATTAGAAGGACATAGAAATATTATTATTTACATTTTTATTGTCATAGTTAGTATAAAAGTACTGTAAGAACAAAGTCCTTAAGGAATTGAATAAGTAATGTCTGACAAACTATGCATCTGAATCACTGTCATTGTTTTCAGTTTCAACGTTGTTGTCACATCCACTGATCTGGCACTCCCCACAAGAGGCTGAACAAGGCAGCCCGTTCTGTTTGCATCCACATCGCATTGTTGCGCAATGCGTCTTACAAGAACAATGGATCATTTTCAGTAACCACTCTGGGGCTGGTGGCATATCAGATACTGTAGGGTAATACGAGTTTTCCCTAACAAACCAACCCCATTCTGTTGCAGTTAAAGGCGTTTCTTGTGATTTCCAAACACATACCTGATAGTATGTACGAAAGCTATGGTACTTTGTTGCTGATTCTGTAGGTGGCCAGCGTTCAGGTGCAACAAACGATTTAGCTGCTGCAACTTTTTCCACTAGCATTCGATGACGAAGTGCTTGTAGAGAATTTCCTGTCTTGCCGTCATATAGTATTGACATAGCCTTACTTCCTGCAGATTCAATGTCACACTGTTGAGTTCCATCTGAGGAAAATACGTTTGCAGCCAGCTGTAGTTGTTCATCATTCATTAGTTTTTCCAATGCTCTGGCCTTTCCGATGCCAAAGATTCTGGACGTTGTGTCACAACCAGTAAAAGCATGTAAAAACAAAATGTTTTTACAAATATCACTACCCAGCAAGGCTTTAATTCCAAGAATATCATACACTGGATTTGTAGACAACAGTCTTTTTATGTCACTCCGTAAGTACAGTTTAAAACCATTGTTTTTCGCATGGTATAACAAAAGAACCAACAAGTCTGTATCTTCGCCAACAGTGACGGTCATTATATTGGTAGATTACGTTACTGCAGATTGAACAATATCTAAATCTGCATCTCCATCAGCTTGTTTTACAGTGCACCCTATTTTTGTCAAGGCTTCTGATACGAGCATAATTAATTGCTGCTTATTTGTATAATTGGCCAAGAAATTTTCTTTCTCCCCGACAAACTTCATAGTAGGACTGAAGTGTACAGTCTTGCTAATTTTGCAAGTGCTGCGCCTTCTGTGAGTCATGTCCTTAATGGAAGGATCACTGCCGTAGCCATCAAAGACAACAATAGCTCTGCCATAATTATTGAATGTAAGTTTTGCGTAGGAATTAGCTATGTTCTGGTATGTATCACCAGGCCTCCACATCATACGATGAAGTAGGGATCCTCCATCTAAAACGAACTGGACGTTAGTTTGAGTGTCTGGAACATTTGCTGTACACAAGGTACCACACTTTTTCTGTATTGCATGGGCTAACTGAGGCTTATCAGCTTTTCTTAATAAAGTTCGTGATACAAATAATGCTGGCGGATAAGCGCAGAGCTCATAATTTAAGACATCTGCAAGATTCATGTTACTAACTGTAGCAACAGTCATCATTCTCTGAAACAACAATGCTGGATCTATGTCAAATTGTTTTTCTGCACTTACAACAGCAGATTCGGACCCCAATGTCTTCGCTTTGTCGCTTCTTTTTGCACAATAAGTGTATACAGGCTTTCCAACCATTTTGTTTATGATTTCAGTGCCAATGGAATGTAGTTCCTGTACGTTTACACTTTGATCAGCAGTAACTCCAGTAATAATGTTTCTGAGAGATAAGTCATCATCAAATGGAGACATAGGTTTAATGTACTCGACAACTTTTTGGAAGTCACTAATATCTCTAGATCGCCGGCTCTCCCCAACTTCTTTGTGCTGTTCGCTAGTTTCAAATGATACGTTACAGTATTCTTGCATTGAGAGGTTGTAAAGACAACACACAGGCATTGATTTAAGCCAAGTTGCCAGCTGAATTTCTGTAAATCCACTTCCACGTGTCAACCCACCTCTGCTCTTAATAGACCGCATCAACATTTGTTCTATTACGAGGTCACTCCCTAATCCTGCCCAGAATCGATCGCTTCGTCGAACTACAAATTGTCCTATCTGAAACAGTTCATAAACAGATGGATTATCAGAGTGCAAATTCAACATATCCTGTAGGTACTTGTAACCAGATTTAAGATAGTTGTGATGACCAGCTGCTGCAAAAATGACCAAGCATTCTTGGATTGCCTCTAAATGCAATTCCCATGAACTAGATCTATCAGCGGCAATCAACTTCCTTACGGTGTTCACCATTTCCTGGTATGCCAACCACAGCTTACTAGTCTCTGATGATTGTAACTGCAGTTTCTTATCCTTCAAAGCATTAGCAATCTCACGAATTGTATCCGAAGTCTCCACATTCGCAGCCAATTCATTGCCAGACGTCATACCGCCGTACAAATTCGAAGCGTCTTCAATAACTTTGTGGCAACTCCCGTCTTCATTACAGGGATAAACCTCTGCTAGTAATAAAGTAGACAGAGCTGCGTCGACAAGCATATGACCACGGATAGCCCTGGAGATGGCTTTGCCAGTCATCATATGAAGTACAGCATTGGAACCATATATCTGTTGTAACACTTCCTTTAGACCTGAACCGTTCATTAATGTCCCAATCGAGCCCACAAGATTCATGAGAGTATGGAAAGACCCTAGCATTAATACTGTGTTCTCAAGCTCTTTGTACTGATGAATAATTTGTGATGCTTTCCAGTACAAAGGTTGATCAAAAGTGACTATGCATGGAACCTTATTTTCATGTGCAATTTTATTCAAATATAGGAGAGTTCGTAATATGCAAGTCATATTACTTGGTGCCATATTAATGATTGGCAGGAACCTAACAGATGCCTTTCCAGAGTGTTGGAGGTTCGAGTTACTGTATACACTCTGCATCATTCCAGACCAATTGCAATGATCTTTTCCTGGAAATGACCAGGACAATTGCCAGAGAATATCTATTTTTCTGATATTTGTACCAATTCGTTCTATTTTTTTAAAATTGATATCCTGCAGAAGATTTCTGGAGGATCTGTACTCTTCGATCGAAACATGGGCAATGTTCTTTATAGCACTGTCTGTAACATTATTTCTCGAAACAGTGGGTTGTAATGTAATATTGTGTGTCACATCCAGGACATCGATAATATAACGTGACCTGAAGTTGTGATGCATTTGAATAGCTACACCTATCTGCAATGGACATATCAAAGCTCTTGGACGTACAGCTTGCATTATACTCTGGCCAATAGCACCAACTTTTGTCGAAACATCTTTTCCCACAAACATTTTTGTACAGAACAACCTTAAGCTGCCAGGGAGGTAATCAATACTTTTATCGGTAGTGAGAACATCTGTTGATGGATATGTAAATTTATCTGCCTTGTCATAAGCTTTCACATCACTCTTGATTAGTCTTGCAGCTGCCTCTATTATGTGTATCTTTTGTAATTCAGGATCACAGTCTTTTGACTTTGCATAGTAGGATCTAAGAATTTCATCAGCAGTCTCTT
>JABUQX010014330.1:30000-35000 GCA_015478945.1 Trachelipus rathkii
ATTGGTGTATATTGAAGTTGTGGATGCTTCTTCTTGAGTTATTACCACCCTTTTTCTAGCCTTTTTAGCATGAATATCTACGTCATAGAATACCCCGGTAATTTAGTGGTTACCCTAGGTTATAAGGTATGAGGATTCGATTGGTGTGTATTAGAATGTGCTAGTTGGTTCTTCTAACCGAGTTAGTACCGTACCCCCTTTTTCTAACCCTCTGTGGATATTGTATGTGACAAGAACATTTCCGATATTGGGACATGATTAGTACATATCGACAACTGCTGAATCGATTCTGTGGTTTCGACGGAATCGATTCACTCTAAAAAGAGTTTAGTATTAGATATTCCTACCCTTGATGACGTATTGCAATCCAACATTGCAATGTTGCAATGTTGCAAACAAAATTTGCAACATTTTTGCAACATTTGAAGCATCGTTTTTTGGGTAATTAGGACGTTTTAAGGGTCAAATTATGGGTTTTCGGGTCCGTAGAAGCGTTTTCCGGGGTCAAAGACGCGGATTGCCAACCCCAAGGCCCTGGGCACCGACCGACCGCCGCCCGCACGCGTACAGTTCGTCTTTATTTGCCTTTGCGTTCGATTTTCTATATCTCGTTACCTTTCTGACTATACATTTTCGACTTTATGCTAGTAATCGCCGTCAACTAAATGGTCTTCCAAGGTCGAATTGGTGTATATATATATATATTATATTTATATATAATATATTATATAATATTTATATATATATATTATATATTACTATATATATATATTAATATATATATTATATATATATATATTATATTATATCCGCTTTTTTAACAGCCTACGGAGAAAGGGTACGACTCCGTAGTGTCTCACCTTAATTTTTGGCTCCCTTTAACCTTTAGGTGCTTGCCATTTTTTGAATGTTTTGACTTGATATTTCGGTCTTTGGCCTTGGATATTATGGTCTTGACCTTGATATTTCGGCCTTGAGTACATACAGGCCTGAAGTTGGACTTTATTTCATTTTCATCTAAGTCGGAGCACATGTAGATCTCTGACGCGTACATGTTGTAGGGACTGTCCTAACGATGAAGGTCATGTAGGTAGCTACCTAGCTTGAGTTCCTGTTGCTTATGTCGTAGACTCACACTACACAACAGCACACACAACACACACCACCCAAACTCGATATTTTGATGCTCAACTTTGAATCCGTAACTTTTGATGCTAAATTTGATACCTGATCTTGATGCTACTTTGATACATCAAAGCTTTGATGTCTAACTTTGATGCTCCTTTATGACTCATTTTTGAATGTCTCAGCTTTGGAGTGATCATCTTTGTTATTGGAAAATAAGAAGGAGAGGGTAAGAGAAGAAGAAGAGAAGAGAAGAAGAGAGGAAGAAGAAGAAGAAGAAGAGAGAAGAAAAGAAGAAGAAGAAGAAGAAGAAGAAGAAGAAGAGAATGAGAAGAAGAAGAGTATATTTAGTTAGAGTTCGTATACACAGTCTTACATTTTTTATTTCAATCAGGTCTTTTATTTATAGAAAAGCTGTTTCATTACCAAAAGTTAAAGTTAAAGTTAAAGTTATAGATAAAAAGTTAAAGTTAAAGTTAAATTTTCATATTGAAGGATAAGATTTACATTTTTTCATGTATTAAATACAAATGGTTTTTTGAAAAACATTTTTGTTTTTATGAAAATGGTATTGTTTACCGAAAAAAGTATCGGTTTTTTGAGAAATATTTTTCTTATTTGAAAAATATTTTTTTTCAAATATTTGTTTCGGGGAAAAAGATTTAAGGTTACCAAGAAAACATGATTTTAGGGACAATAAGCAATAAAGCAGTAAACACTACAGAACAGCACCAGGGGGGGTACACCCTCATCCCTCGTGCTTTTTAATGTTTTCTGTTTTTACATCCTTTTATTATAAAATATATATCTCATTTTTTTCTTTTACAAACTTAAACATTTCATCATATACATCTTTTTTTTCTCTCCTACATAAACACAGCATAATAATAATATTTTTTTGTATACATAAAATAAAAAATAAGTTCTTATGGTAATGACTATAGCATAGTAGAGGATGAGGTAAACAGATTTTAAGAAAAAATTTTTACTGAAAAGTGCATTATTAATATAATAATATATATATTTATAGTATATATTATTATATATTATATATATATTATATTATTATATATATATATTTATATATATATATAATATTATATATAGTATATATAAATTTTATATTAAGGGAATATGCAAGTTTGTTTACATCAAGTATTATTTAAAAAATTAACAAAAAGTGTTTTTAAATAATACTTATTATATATTATTATATATATATTAATATATATATTATATATATATAATATTATTTATAGTATATATAGTATATATATTATAAATATATATATATATATATATATTATATATTTATATATATATATATACTATATACTATTATATTATATATATATTTATTTTATATTTATATATATTATATATATATTAATATATATATATATATATTTTATATTATTATAATTATATTATATATTATTTATATTATATATTATATATCATTATATATAATATATTATTATATATATATATAGTTAATACTAGACCAGAGGGGTATCACACTCGAATTCTGTGCATTACTCTATATAAGTCTCCAAGCTCCTATTTCCTTTTGAAATAACATAGGAATAAATATCTCGAGATGCACCAACCCATTTCTTCAGCATATTCAGGTTCTATAGATTGCATTTCTCCATGCAAGAGAAGTAAAGGTAATATACATTTAGTTGTCGTCAGCAACTGTATCTTCTATTAATATGTTTTTTCCATAATTTCAGTGGGTAAATTTTAATAAAACAAACATAGGCTGATGTATTATTCGTCCAAGTAATGTCAAACATTGTCTACGATGCATTAATTATTTTTCTTTTATTTTTAACAATGTTGTAATATTCTCATGCGAATGTAAACCCTATTATTGTACGTATGAATGTGTTAGCTGAGTAAGGTTTTCAGTAATTACGTACATCAATACTTTTAACATACTCGCAATATGAGAAACACATCTATTCTATTAATACCCTTCTCGCCTTCGTTTCTAATGGATATTTCACTATGAATCGATGTATCAGATATCACTACTCAGCTTTACTTGCTTCCACGGTGTACATAATACGGAGGAATTCTTAACGAAAAATGAACAAAGGTGTATCATGTACACCTACCGTAGGAATACAGGCAATGTACGATCAACATTAGGTTTACGAATAAATAAAAAAAGATAACAAAGCTTCGGGAATAACAAGGTCCTCGTAAATGATATCGTTTAACTAAAGTTTTGGGAGTGTGAGAGAAAGCCATGGTGTTAGCTAGGTTGGAAATTTATCGTATGGAGAAACTTTGTATATAAAGTCTCCAAAATCTATTAGATAATATATTTTTAACCATCAATAAGAAAGAAACAAGATTACAACATAACGCTTTTATCAACTCAGAAAGTCCATATAATCACGCCTTACATCGACAGCGATAAACATGTTTACAGAAGGATTAGGCATATACAAACTAAACTGATAATATATGTTATGCCAAGGAGGTCTATATTCATAATTAAACAATGTAGAAAATGATCTTTGACAAAAAAAACAAACAGATATTAACTGAAACAAACAATAATAATATAATAATTATAATAATAATAATAAATTAATAACATAATAATAATAATATTAATAATAATATAATATAATAATATAATAATATAATAATTATAATATAATATAATATAATAATAAATAACAATCATAATATGTATATATATTATATATATATATAATATTATATATATATATATATTATATAATATATATATATAATATATATATATATATATATATATATATATATTATATTATATATATACTATATATATATATATATATATTATAAATATATATATATTATATATATATGAATATTATTATATATATATATATATATATATTTATAATATATATATATAATATATATATTATATATATATATATATATATATATATATATACTATTTATATAATATTAATATATATTTTATATACAATATATATATAATATATATATATTATATATTATATGTATATTTTTATAATATATTAATATATATATATATATAATTATATATCTTTAATTATATATATTATAATATATATAATATATTATATAATAATTATTTGATGTTTCTTACATGATGCTGGCTTAACGGAGAGGGCATCATTAGATTTAATCGGTCCAAGTTTACAACAATGGCAGTTTTTCGTTATTAAATAATATACTTTTTTCAATTCTCATCTTACAGAAGTAATACGTGCAAGTTCTCTCCTGAACTACATAATGTTTTGGGTAGGAATCATTTCACGTAAGGGATTCTTCGTGACGATATAAAGGGTATGAACATTAATCGAAGCTAAGACTGATTATTATTTTTCCGAATATTCGGTAAATTTTTTTAAATGTATAAATATGCTGTATAACATTAATGAGCCTGGCAGTAAGTACATGGTTAAACATTTCTGTTTTTTACACACGCATGTTTTAACATTTTCTCTGAATCGACATATTTATCTGGGATGTGCGCTAATATGAACATATATTGTGGGGTTAAATAATCCTGTATCTTCGTGTCTCTGCCAATATTCTAATATCCATAATATTTGTATCTAGATATTTAGAGAAGGTTAAGTAAGTTTTCTTTATCTCAATGATTTCTACCGCCCAAGATAATAATTTCCAACAGATTTAATCACAGTGTGATTAAAAGTGTTATTTCACCCATTCTTCAAGCATGTTGCAATCCAAAAAGTAATTCGTCGGATCTACAAACCAGTTGTTATAATTCATAATTGGGTCATACATATGAAGTAGGTAAACCGTCTGGCTTTCTTGTATATAAGAAGGATAGCATCACTTTTCGGAATAAT
>JABUQX010014331.1:0-12500 GCA_015478945.1 Trachelipus rathkii
AGAAGAAGAAAGGAAGACGAAGAAGAGCGAGGAAGGAAGAAGAATGAAGGAAGGAGAACGAAGAAGATGTAGGAATGAGAGTTGAGGAGTAGGCAAGAACACCGGTGTAGGAAGTCGGTGCGGTGCCGGAGTTAGATAAAACAGTCGCTATAGCACAACAATGTTGTGTCTTTATATATGGTTATGGTCGTAATTTCGAAAAACTAAGGTTAGAACCATACAGAAAAAATTAAAAATTAAATAAATAAATAAAAGTGTTCTTACACTTTTTATGTATATAACTTAAATTTACGTTTTTAACATACCCTAAAGCAGTTAATCATTAAAAAATCGAACCACTATCCAACCTCCCTCCTGTCCATCCTTGAACTATTCGATCATTGATCTATTGATAAAGGTCACAATGTTGAGTAGTAGTCTGTGATAAACATAACATAAAATCACGTTCTTTATACAAAGATCAGGAACAATAATGGCTGACGTAAACATACTTTCACGTTATAAGTTACTTAGCTTCATCTGAACCTATGAATATAACCCACAACGACAAACTTACGCCAAATCTTAAACAGATCAACGCTCCCTTTAACAAGTTCCACTTTAACATCAAGTAAAAGTAACTAACAAATAACAAAACCGACTTTATTCACTCTTGTCAAGCGATGTCTCATAACATCAACAATGTTAATTTTACATTTAACAGTGTAATATTTTCCAAAACTTAACAAGAGAGGGTAATTATCATACACACTCGAGCGAAAGTATGCTACGTAACAAAGTTTCATATTAATTAAAGTTCAACATACTTACCAGAACTGGATAGAAATGGTCAATGACAACCTGACACATCTAAGCAAGAATAAAAGCTGCCAACATTTACAAAGTTTTCACCCTTAACACCAGTAAAGTAACTAACAATGCCTAACACACTACACCCACCCACACACACCACACACCACACACACACCCACACACACACACACACACACACACACACACAGCCACACCACACCGCGACGATCACACCCGCAACCAACCCAGACACACAGCACACACACACCACACACACACACCACACACACACACACACACACACACACACACACACACACACACACACACACACACACACACACACACACACACCACAACCAACACACACACACACACACACACACACACACCCCCACAACCAGCACGAATAAACCATCATCATCAATGTGGTCAATAAATTGAACATACGAGGGAAAGATAAAGAAAAGTTTTTCGTAATTTTGATAAACATATAATTTCATTGAAAAAGAGCGTTAATATAAATATGACATAGACAAACGAGAGAAAAGGTAAGAAAAAAATAAGTTTAATTTTAAATATATTAATGTCACTCTGATCAGCGAACTAGGATTCAAAGTTTGGGTACGTTCTATACTAATCTCTCTAAGATTCACTACCCCTTTGAAAGCTGTAAGTATCTCTGTCTCAGCAACCACTAAACCATTGTTTCGCATATTACGATTTCAGCCGACTCATTCTCTCATACAAGAGAGATAAACTCATCCAAGCGATAGTTATTAACGGCATTTCTGTCTCCGCTTTATGAAAACCAACAGTTTTCGTGTATCTATCGTAGATTCAGCGCGTGGAGCTTATGTGTAATTAAGTTCATCGAGTATGTCAACATCGTTAGGATTCCATGTTCATTCATTTTTATTTTAGCCAATGCTGTAATATTTTCAGACGTTCGAAACGATAAAACCTATACAATGTACGTGTAGAAGGGCGTCACACAATCGAAGGTCTTCCAGTAGTCATGCGTAGAGTCAAGGGTTTTAATAATCTGTCATCGACGAGAGACAACGTCTCATCTCATTAGAACACCTTATTTTGTCTTCCCAGTTAGATATTTCACTAAGCGTTGATCTTTTCCGATACAAACACTTATCCTCTACCCATACAGCAACGCTGGTCGCATAACTTGTGAAACCCATCAGCGCCAAACGAATAAGGGTCTTATAGTTTGACCCTTTGGTAGAATATAAGCACGAAACCGACTGCCATTGTTTACGATAAATCTAAATGACCCATCATTGGAGAATAACGAAGCTCTCGTGAGAATATCAACAACACGGAGAGATGATGCGAGGAGATGTCATCGTACAGTAACAGGCGAAATAAACATGTCCTAGCTGACGAAATCGTATCGTAAACAACCTTATATGTGTATGTAGGATGTGCTTTCTTCGAAAAATCAGAAGAAAGTAAACAATAAATACCAGACGCACCAAACGAACCATATCAGTTCAAAAGGGTATTTATTCTCGCTAGACAACAACAACACCAACAACACAACAACAACACAACAACAACAACACACAACAACAACAACCAACAACAACACAAACACAAGTAGTAGTGAATTCCCAACCGGTTGTGACCGGATCCAGGCCTTTCTTCGATTATGAGGAATAGAGCTATAGCGTTCTGAACTTGACTACATGCTATATAATGGGATACAGCTCGAGAATACCGTGCTAAATTCGACAGTCCTGGTAGGATGTAATATAGTGGGTGGTCTACCCCGAGGGTGGACGCCGATATTGTGCCGCTTCGCCCTTGTGACGCTTCTAGAAGCGAAGCGAAAACTTAAGGCCTAACGAGAGTTGGGATCGCGCTGATTACGTAATCTCGTCGGCAGCCGAGATTACGTCGCGCGCGAGAGCGCGCGCTGCGCCACATCCACAACACTACAATTCTTATCAATTATTATATTTATTATTATTAGGTCGAAGAAATTGTGATCACGGAGTGATCACAATTCGAGGTGTGTGTGCCCGACTCCGAACCCGACTCCAGCTCCGGCTCCGCTCTCGCTCCGGTGCGGTTGTCAGACTCCGGCTCCGGCCGCGGTTTGTTCAGACTCCGGCTCCGCCGCGGTTAGACCCCCCCGTGCATTATTATTATATTGTATTTTGATTATTATTATTTTTATTGATTATTATATTTTGTTAGTATTATTTCCAAATCAATCGCATCCAGTTCAGAGTTCAATATACATCTATATAAGTTAGAGTTATCGTATCGGGGCTAAATTTGGGGGGTGTTTAGATGGTGAGTAACTGCTGTGATACGAAGTTTACATACCCCTCGGGTCGCCACGGCGGCACCCCATTCCCCTCACAAAATCGAGTGTTCGTAATTGGGATGAAATTTGGTGAGAGGCTTTCAAGAGTTGAAGTTTCTAGAAAACTTTGGTAGTGTGACATCTGAGGAGTGGGCTCCGGCACCGGTCTGGAGCACTGCGGTCCGAGTTAATAAAACAGTCATATAACAACATGAATGTCTTGTAAGGGTTATCGAAGTCATAGAGTTCGAATATGATAGTTATAATCGTGTAGGGTGTCTCGTACCCCCATTATGGTGGTCCCGACTGACAAAGCGCACAGAGTGCGAAAAAACAAACAACGAGGGAAAGAAGGATGATTGGAAGAATAAAGAGGGAAAGAATGAAGAAGGAGTCCGACTCAGAGAGTAGGAGTGGACAGCTGCACCGGTGCGGCTCGGGTGCGGTGCCGAGTTATTAAAATATTATGTAATGATACATGTTGATGTCCTTATATATGTTATGGAGTCTGTAGATTTCGAAAATAATGGTTTCAGACCAATCAAGAAAAAAAAAAATACATCTAATAATATATATATAAATTTAAAATTCTCTAGTTTTGGAATGTGTAAAACTTGCATTTTTGGTGTCCAAAAATCTTATAAAGTAAACTCTAAATCAAACCACCTCCAACAGCATGTCCCCACCAGATCAACCTCCTCACAGACCATTCTCTGAACATTTTTCAGTTGATAAGGTCAAATTTTTACTAATATGTGGATAACATACATATAAAATCAGTTCTTTATACAGGACAAACCAATATATGCTAACGTTACAAAGTTTTTTCACATTAAAAAGCTTACTTAGCATCATCGGAACTGAATATAACCCACAACGACAAAACCTACCGCATCTTAAAACAGGAAACCCGCTAACTAACAAAGTTTCCATACTGGTAACACCATAAAGTAACTAAAGCATACATCAAAACGTACTTCTTCCCCACACTTGGTCAAGCATCGCTCTGAAACATAACAATGTAATTTTACATTAACATGGTACTATTTAGCAAAAACTTAACCATAACCTTGAGTAATTCATACAGACCAGCGAAAGTTGCTAACGTAACAAAGTTTTCATATTAATAAACTCAACATAACATTACCAGAACTAAGTAATATAATGTACAAAGAACAAAACTGAACTACATCTAAGCAAGAATCAAACTAACCAACATTAACAAGGATCCTACACTTAACACAGTAAGTAACTAACAATGCATACCAAAACTGATCAAGATCACACGCACACACACACACACACACACACACACACACACACACACACACACACACACACACACACCTCACACACCACACAACACACACACACCACAACACACACACACACATACCACACACATACACACAACACACACACACCTAACACAACCAGACGAAAACAGCCATCATCCTCAATGTAGTCAATAAATCGAACATACGAGGGAAGTGAAACAAGTTTCATTTTATAACATATCAATTTTCTCATTGAAAAAGCGTTATCTAAATACATAAAAACATATCTTTGCCTTTTGCTATAGTTTATTTTTAATATATTAATTCAATCTGATCAGCGGAACTAGGATTCAAGTTGGGAACGTTCTATATATCTCTCTAAAGATTCCAACATCCTTTGAAGGATGTAATTTACGCAATGCATTCAGCTAACAGTAACAATTTTTTCGCATATTTTGAATTCAGCAGCAACTCATCTCTCATACAGAGAGAGCAGTAAAACTTTTCAAAACTGATAGTTAGTTATATATATATTATATATATATTTATAATATATAAGTATATATAGTATATATATATAGTATATATATAGGTATATACTATTATATATATATATATATTATAACATATATATATACTATCTATATATATATACGACAATCAATATGATATAGTATATCATATTACTATATATATATTATAATATATATATATATTATATAAATTAGTATATATATATGATAATAATATATTATATATAGATATTATATAGTATTATGTATAGTGTCTAATATATATATTTATGATATATATATATATATATATACTATATTATATATATATATATATTATATATAGCTATATATATATAACTATATAGTATATAATCTAATTATGAACTATAGATATATAGTATATATACTATAATATATTATATAATTAATATTCTATATATATATATATATTATATATATATATTTAAAATATAGATATATATATATATACTAAATATATATATAGTCTATATATATGATATTTCATATATATTATATTAATTATCTCCAATTTGGGTTGCGTAATCTCCACCCTTTAGACGTAAATATCAAATTAAGTTAATAAAGTAAACGAACTTAATATGTAAATAATTTTTATCTTTGCAAATCTATCACTCCTCTTGTGCAATCACAACTCACTGACATGTGAGTTTAATGACGTACATAATTAACGCACACAACCTACTTAAATATTTATAGCTACACTTGCCAATATTGACAGTTAAGGAGGTATGAACGAGAAATTGTGTCCTATAAAAAATGTCGTTATAATTAAAACTTTATATATATATATATATTATTAAATATATATATAATATAGTATATAATATATGTATATATATATGTATATATTCATATATAATATATATATTATATTAGTAATATATAGCATTATATATATAGTATATATATTATATATTATAATTTGTATCATAATATATATATATATATATATTATATATATATATATATGTATATATATATATTATCTATATATAGAAAATATTACATATTATTAGAAAAGTATATGCATATACATATATATAGTCTAATATATATAATATATATTTTGTATATATATATAAGTATATAAATATATATATACTATATATATATAAAGTATATATATATAATATATAATATATATTTAATATAATATATATATAATATATATATAATATATATTATATTATAAATAGCTATATATATATAATAATATATATATATTATAACTATATAATATATATAGCATATATATAAAGTATATAAATATATATTATATATATATATATATCATATAGATATATATGATATATATATGTAGTATTTTTATATAGTATATATATAATATATATATATATATTATATATATATATATACGTCTACATATACTATATACTATAGTATAAGTATATATATAGTATCTATAGTATAGGAAATAATTTTAGTTAGAGGTAAGGATTTTCCCTTCAAACTCAAAAGTTTTTATAAACTTTATATCCGAGACAAATATCTCAGCGACACATGTATAAGCTTAAAAATCATCCTACTTTGAAACGTAAACTTTTTGCAAAACATCTCTCCAAGTTTTACTATGCTATTCATATATATAATAATCACTATATATATATTATAATTTATATATATATGTAATTATATTAATAAAATATATAAATATATATATAATATATTTATATATATATATTATCTATAATACTGTATATATATACGTATATATTATTAACTAGTATATATATATTAGTATATATATATATATATATATATAGTATATATATATTAGGGAGTTTTATAGTATAAGTAGATGTATATACTATATTATAAAATATATATCTATATATATATATATGATATATATATATTATTATATAATAAATATCTATAAGATATTTGTTATAAGTATTTATATACATATATATTTAATTAAGTATATAAATATATATATATTAATATCTATAATACTATACTATATATATATATATACTATAATATGAGTATTATATAGTATTATATATATACATAATACTAATTATATATATATATATATAGCTATATATATACTATATAGATATAATAACTATATATTATATATCATATAATATATAATAAATCATACAAGTATATATATATATATATCCGTTATGATCCATGCAACATCATCAACTGCCCCTGTTCACCCAAGAACTGGTGGTGGGGTTGCGCGAATAATGCTCCAAAATTTCCAAGCCATGTATAGACATTCTATGGCATTTAAAAGTCGGTAGCAATCCAGGCCCAGCCTGAAACTTTCAGTTCAATCGTCTTTTACTACACACGAGAACGTAACATATATAATATCCTATTACTCCTATATATGAGTAATATATATTATAGTATTATTATAAATATTTAATATATATATATAGTATAATATACTATATATATTAAATATAGTAAGTATAATAATAATATATTATATATATATATTTATATATATATATATATAATTATATATAATCTAAATAATATATATTATATATATATATATCATAATATATTATATATATATATACGGTAATATAATATAATATATATAAACTACTATATATATATATAGTATATATAGTATAGTAGTATATATTATATATAGCTATTCTATATATATATATATATATCATAACTATAGCTATATATAATATATATATATATATATGCGTTTTGCTTACTCTTTGTATCAATATATAGATAATGACAGTACTTCATCTTAGATCTTGAATTCTTTTAGTACCACTAACCTTAAACCATAATCTAACTTCTAGCTTTTGATATTGGAGAATATCCCACAACTAAATTAATCTAAATTTCCAAATGTAACTTACTTCACAATTTCCATGATTAAGAAAGATATAGTTTTTTCCTATGTCACCATTAATTAACTAGAACGTTTCTCAAAAGTTGTGATTCCTAATTTGAACATTTATGAGTTAAAAATCTTTTCCAATCACTGCAAGAATCTCGAGGTTCTGCAACGGCTATATCAAAAAAATAAAATGTTCGTAATTTTTCAGTATTTTATTGTTTCAAATAGTTTGTTATATCTTATATCTTCCTATTCAAATGCTGAGACAGATTAATCAGGATTTTTCAATATAGACTATATAGTTAGTGGCTAGACTGCTCTTATTATAATGTACTTATTGTGATGCATTTTCGTATTCTCAACGGATTGGAATATCTTATTACCAAACTCGCACACATTACAACCCACTCAAGCGACTTCTTAAACAGACTTTATTTACAGTTTGACATAAATACACCATTTCATATTCTTTGGGTAACTATCATGATAATCTGAAAGCTATTAGTTCCAACAGTGCCTCTCTAACACAGCTGCCATATCTTTCAGTAAACTTTTTCGGCATCTTAATCGTGCTAAGTTAAAATGAAATTTTGCGACTTCTTCAAGTATTCCTGGAATGGTTTTTGCACTGAGGAAGAAAGAACGGCTATGTACCGCGGAATGATATGTATCATATTTCCATTGTCATGAAATCTTCCTTTCTTATAATCTGCTCACTATAAGTACTGAACTTTTACACCCTCATCAGCAAGAATGCTGTATCGTCATTGGAAAAACTCAAAATTCTTTCACTCTTGCAAACTTTCGCTAAACAAATGAGTGCTGATTTTCTCCACTGCTAATACTTGATAAGAATTTTAAGTATACTTCGAAAAGGATGTTATCAGTAGTTTCGTTATATATTATGGCATCACATTCTCTCTCCAAGGTTCTTTGTACTAAGTGCAGATAGATCAAACACTTAGAGTTTGATCAAAATATATCTCATGCTCCTCTCGCAATCTTCCAATTTCTTTGACTTATATAATATATATAAATTATATATTATATATATATATATCAATATATATAGTATATCATAGTATATATATATTAATATTATATTATATATATAAATATCGATATTACTATATATATATATATTATATATATATATATGATATAATTGGTGATGACACCAGTTTTTTAATCACACATACTTCCGCAAGCTAAACAACTATAACCAATTTGTTATAATTAAAACAGGGATTATTACATAAGCTTGAGTTTAGAAATATTCTTCGTCCAACCGTAATATATATATATATATATAACTACATACTATTACTATTATATGAATTTCAAGTATTATTATAGTATATATATATATATATATATATATACGTAGATAGTATATAACTATATAAATATATTATTATATATAGTATATATAGATTATATATACTTAAGTAGTATATATATATATAGCATAGATATATATATAATATTATATATTTATATTATATATTAGATATATATTATATACCATATACATTATAAAATAGATATATAATATAGCTAATATATATATATATAGATATATATGTATATATAGTATATAATATAATATAGATATATGGGTATACTTAAGTTTCTTTCTGACTTATACGGATATTAAGGTTTAAAATCGATTTCGATATATTGTACGATTATACCCAGAGGATGACCCGGGAGGTATCTCAATATTTCTTCGAAACACCCACACACACACACACACATCATACCAACCTATATTCTATATATAGATTGGAAATTTACAATTATATATAAATATAGATATAATATAATATATAATATATATATATACAATATATATCTCTATACATCTTATCGGCACATTTCTATTGCCATGTGTGATTCATCAAATTCTTTATTCAATTGAAGTTATTAATTTTTCCTATTTATAAATGATTCTTATAAATAAACAATCCGCCCATTTTTTTTAATTTTTCAACGTTAGTGTTGGGTTCCTGTTATTTTTGTGAATATGAATTTTAATTTGAAGGATTTATTCCGAAATATGTGGAAAATCGTTAACTATCTGTTTGCATTTCTTCATCACCTTTTTGATTCAAACTTTATAAAAAAGGTTTGTAGAAAGTGAGATAAAAGGAAACTGTGAAAATTACCAAATAGGAGAAAAGTTTATTTTTTAATGTACTAGTAAACATTGTGTTTCGAAGTATACTGTTTCTCCAAATATTAGTTTTTTTTCAAATATTAGAGATTTCTACACTGATGCCTTTTAAATTATGTATTTTCTTTTCTACGAAACGGTTTCAAGGGTAGTAACCTATTTAGTTGTCAGTGAACCATATTCATGTTAGATTGGTTAATTTTTGCTGCTAGGTAATTATATAGTAGCACTATAGTGGTGGAGGGGGGGGGGGGGGGGGTGGGGGGGGGGGGAGAGGGGGTGGTGGGGGGGGGGGGGAGGGGGGGGGGGGAGGAAATTTGGCTTGAGAAAATGTAATACACAAAATAAAAACCGAAATAACAATTGATTTTTTTTGGGGATCTCTTCTCTGGGCTTAATTTCTTCATAGTTATTTATTTATTTATGTTATGTTTATATTTTATTTTATTATTTATTTGTTAATAGTGTTTTCAGCGTGCAATTGTATGTGGGCTCTGATGCTCTTAGATGGGATTAACTACGGTTGTGTGTGTATATCTGTTTTTTTTTTCCTATTATTTCTTTGTATTTTGGTGTGGCGGTGATATGGATACCTTCTCCGCTCCTCATATTAACCAAATGAGTCGGGGGTTCCTGAAGACCCTCTTCCCGGAGGAGATAATATCCCAATCCCTAGTTTCCTCCGAAGGCTCGGATGACCCCGATCTGCCATCTGTGTCTGGAATTGTCCCTGGGTATTCTTAGTTTATAAAATATAAAAACAAATTTAGTTAGAAAAGTCTCTTATTTATTTTGACGTTAGTATCTCTGTTTATTTTAATATATTGTTCTAATAGTGCTTCAACTCATATTATTTTTTATTATTTATCTTATTTTTATATCATTTTTTTTTTTTTTTTTTTTTTTTTTTTTTTTTTTTTTTTTTTTTATTTTTTATTTTTCCGAAACTGTCGAGACCCAGGATTCCAGCAATATGTTCCTTTTCCCGGTAGCTTGTTGTAGTTTTTTGAGAATATGGATTGTGGCTCTCTCTAGAGCTAAAATTAATAGTATATTATAATATAAATAGTATATATTATTATAAATATAAATATAATTATAATGAATTAGGTATATATTATTTAATAATATAGTTATATTATGGTATATAAAAATAATAGTATATAGTATATATATATTATAATAGTATATCTCGATATCGATAGATATCGGTATCGATATACATTGTCGATATATAATATAGAAGGTCAGAAGAAAATTAAGGCCGAAGATTATATATCAGATATTATTATATTCATTAATATATTATATATTATATATATTCTATTATAATATATATAGTATATTTATCTACTTAATATATATATATATATAATACTATATATATATATATATATATATAATATTATAGTATATATCTATATAGTATATATATAATAATATAATATAGTATTATATAATATAGTAGTATAATATATATATATATAATATATATGTGTAGTATATATATATATCTAGTCTATAAAATAGAACATCTACGTGTATATATAATAGTAATACTATATATAATATATATATAATTATTTTAATATTATGTAATTACTAATATAGTTATATAGTTATAGAGTATATGCTTAATATATATATATGCGGTTATATGAAATGTGCTGGCCACAGTCTGATGGTAATCTTAGGCTACTCAGCCTCTGTTGGAAAAAGGTGCCCTTCCAAATCTATTTATCCCGTCGAATTGTGCGTCTCTCTTTATGCTTATGACTATTTCTAGCTGTTGGACACACGTTTCGGAACTCGCATAGCATAACTTCCTCCTTTGAAAAGCGATACGTGCGCCACCTGTTTTCACCCAGCTCTCGTCCGTTTCATATAGAAAATGCGTTATCCCATTACAGCCGAAAAAATGCAAGTTTATAATACGTTAGTTTTATATAACTAATTAAAAAATAATAAGTAATAATAATAATAATAATAACTAAATAATAATTATAAATCATATAATAATGAATAATAGATAATACATAATAATAAAAAAAAATCATTCTAATATGCGATTATTTGACAATAGTATAGAAAAAGGGAAAAAAATAATGGATTGTTATTCTTTCGTTGAATTTTGGTAGAAGCCAAATGACTTTTAAAATGGTAAAAGTTTCTGCATGTTGTTGATACAATATCCTGTTATATATTAATATATATATAGTATATATAGTAGTCTATATAATATTCATACTATATATAATATAAACTATATATATATATATACTATATATTATATATAGCTATATATTAATATAATATATATATATAATATATATATTTCTCTATATATACTACTATATAAATATATATATAGTAGTATATATTTTATATATAATATATATATTTATCTATATATATATATATACTATAGTATATATATATATATATATATTATTATAATATATATCTATTATATAACTCCCTTATATAGTCTCATTTCTCTTATATATATGCTATA
>JABUQX010014332.1:0-5000 GCA_015478945.1 Trachelipus rathkii
AAGCATGTTTTTCATGGAAATTTGACATCTTTTTCCTAGAAACAAGTTGTTTTCTTTTAAAAAAATGTTTTCAAAACAAAACAACAATTGGTTTTCTCAAAAAGACCAATTTTTTCAAAAAACATTTGTATTTAATACATGAAAAATATAAATCTTATCCTTCGACATGAAAATTTGACTTTAACTTTAACTTTATCTCTAACTTTAACTAACTTTGGTAATGAAACAGCTTTTCTATAAATAAAATGCCTCAGTTTGAAATAAAAATGTAAGACTATGTGTATACGACCTCTAACTAAACATACACATACACATACACACACATACACACACACACACACATCTTTATATATGGATTTGATATAGCATACATTAAACAAGTCGAGTTCAAGTTTTGACTTGAATATCTCAGTTGTGCAACATATGAATACCATTGTGTATGACTAAGAGAGTACCACTTAAGTTCTCTGTATTAAGTTTCATATATTTGTACAACATAGGGATGTTGCTACATATATTTATGCAGCATAGGGCGGTTGTTACATATATTTATGCAACATAGGGCTGTTGATAGAGCGTAAGTCTATGTATTATTAACTTATATCCTTTTAAAATTTCATTTAAAAGGGTAAAAACCACATTTTGGGGTTCGGCCTCATCTCAATTGGTGTCCCTAGACACCTTTGAGTGTATTGAAACTATGTTATTCATATTCTACATCACTGAAAACATATATAAACACCCTAATATTATAGTGATAAGCACATATTTACTAACTCGGCACCGCACCGGCCCTGCACCGGTGCCGATACCGATAGCTCCAATGACTCATTTGTTCTATCTTACGAAACTTCTATTTCCTTCCTTCATCTTTTCTCTGTCCTGTACTCTGTAATTTTCTTTTTTTTCCAGCTGAGGATCCACTCAAAGGGGGTCCTCGAACTCATTTTGGGGTTACGAAACCCAAAAATTCGGAATCTATGTTCTTTGAAACATAATATATATATATATATATATATATATATATATATTATATATATATATATATATATATATATATATATATATATATATATATATATATATATATATTATATATTTTATTATATATATATATATATATATATTATATATCATATATATTATACTATATATAATATATATATATATATATATATATATATATATATATATATATAAACACATCTCAATTGACTCAATATGCAACTGGAGCCAGAATTCCAGTCTGACTCCGCCATCACAAACTCCGGCGCCAACGCTTTTGTTTCAACATCATCACGAATTATTCGGACTTCTTCTTCTTCTTCTTCTTCTTCTTCTTCTTCTTCTTCTTCTTCTTCTTCTTCTTCTTCTTCTTCTTCTTCTTCTTCTTCTTCTTCTTCCTTTCTTCTTCTCTTCTTCTTCTTCTTCTTCTTCTTCTTATTCCTCTTCCTCCTTTTTTTTTTCCAGTAACAAAGATGAGTCATCAAAGCTGAGGCATCAAAGATGAGTCATCAAAGCTGAGGCATCAAAGTTGAGGCATCAAAGCTGAGGCATCAAAGTTGAGGCATCAAAAAGCTGAGGCATCAAAGTTGAGGCATCAAAATATTGAAGTGGTGTGTGTGTGTGTGTGTGTGTGTGTGTGTGTTATGTGTGTTTGTGTGTGTGTATATGTGTGTGTGTAGGTGTAAGTGTATATGGGTGAGTGTAAGTGTCTATGGGTGGTGTAAGTGTCTATGGATGAGTGTAAGTGTCAATGGGTGTGTATGTGGGCATAAGTGTCATAGTGTGTGTGTGTAAGTGTAGGTGGGTGTAGGTATATGTGTGAGCTTAAGTGTCTATGGGTGGGTGTATGGGTGTATAAGTGTCATAGCGGGTGTGTTATTCGTGTGTATAAGTAGCCTAGGGGTGTGCGTATTTGTGTGCTATAAGTAGCCTAGCGGTGTGTGTGTGTGTGTGGTGTGTGTGTGTGTAGGTGTGAGGTTAGCGACAGTAAATACAGGGACTTAAGTTTAGGGGCAGATACCTACATTGACCTCCATGTTAGGGACATTCCCTACAACAGGTTACTGCCGTCATCGGGGGATGTCTCTCCTGTACGATACCGTTAATCCCATTTACAATGCTGCTCGACTTAAACTCGTGCACTTAATACACCCTCACGAACCTTTAATTAGCACAAGGTCAATTTCAGGTCCTTGATACCTCTCCAACAATGGCTTACTCAAGGGGAACCGAAATATCAAGCCGAAAATCATTCAAGGGCCAAGACCGAAAAATCGAAGGGCCCATAAAACTCATCAAAAATAACTCGGATCAACGTAGGCAGGATCTCCCGGCACGCGACCCTGCTATCCCGTATTCGTCTAACAGGTCAATCCGTCGTAGGGTCAGAGATCGCTCTAGAAGGACAAGCTGAAAACCCCATTATTTCCTCTAAACAACTTCTATAATACACGCATCCAAAGTACCGAACAATCCATCTTATACCTCAAAACTACAACATCAGAAGGAAGAGGCATAACAGTATGTCTCCGCGAGACTTAGCACGAACGGGTGTACGATTCCGTTTGCTTATTTCCTAAGTGGAGACAGTTTTAGCGACCATGTTCATTGCTAGCAAAAGTGCTATAGACAAAGGGATTGGGCTACTAACTGTCGTAGAAGAAGCATCCTAACTACCTATCTAATATATACCAATCGACTCTACGTACCTTATAACATAGGGTAGGCATTAATATGGGGGTGTATTCTAAGATGTAGGACATGTCGTGCTAGAAGCTAGAAGAATCAGTTATGCCAACTGAAACCCTCAAAAATGAATTCTACACCATTGAAAACATATATGTAGACACCTCATTTGTTCTAATATGTGGTAGGAGCCAGAATTCCATTCGGGCACCGCAACCCACCACGCTCCGGCTCTTGCTAGAAATGCGATTTGGCCAATCTTTGTTTAACCCCACCGCAATAGTCGCTTCAATTTCATCTCCTTCTAACGCATAGCTATTTTTAGGGACAGCTATCGGAATCATTCACCAATTTTCATCCAATCATCTCGCGCTTCGCACTTTCTTAACAGTCCTCATTTTTTTTAAATAATTTACGGGCAGAACGGTGGGGCCCCACCCAACAATCAACCCCCTTTGACGTACCACTTCGTTAGCCGGCTTGAAACATTGAGTGCAAACAATGTCTGCAACATATAAGAAGACATGCAAGTTTGAAGAAGAATACGACTGACTCTTAACACCTCTATTTGCCGTAAGATATGTCATTTTACCATGATGTCAATCCTTCGTTGCCCATACAATGACCCCGGCTGGGGCTGGCAGCACCTTACGGTCGTGGGGCCGAACTCTGGCGTTCGGAAAGTAACTACGGTGAATCTTATTTTTGAGGACATTCTACCCCTGTTTGACACCCGTCATGATAGGGTTTTTAGCCACGAAATACCACAGGTATAGCCATACTTCCGCCTCACAAGCTGAAATACGTCCAGTGATTAGCAGCGCTTCTCTCAATAACAAAACGCAAACGGACCTGGAATCACACGCCTACGCCACTTTCAGCATATATAGCGGAAACTCGGACTCGGTCATCACACTCAAAACATACTAGGGCAACACCGTGCTCGGGGCTTCATAAGCCTCAGAACAAAAATGTTAGGAAAGGGGGGTAGGGTAACATCTAATACTAACTCTTGTAGGAATGGAATCGATTCCGTTCGTAAAACCAACTCAGAAATCGTTTCAAACACGAGTCACCCGATTAATTGTACTAATCGGATACAACTATCCGGAATGTCTACTTCTCCTCGGCGAAACTACGAATATTATCGCGACTAGAAGGGTTAGAAAGGGGTGGGGGATAGCTACAACTCGCTAATCAGACCCACCCACAACAACCACCATAGCCAACACACCCCCCTCTCCTTAATTACACCAAACGAATCCTCATTACCTTATAACAACACACACCCAATAGCACCAGAATCAGACAACCCCAACATCACAAAACACCATGTAAGCGCGTGTTCTATGACGTAGGGATATGTCATGTCTAGAAAAGGCAGAAAGGGGGTTAGGGTAATAAACTCTAGAAGGAAGCACCTAGCACCTTCTAATATACACTAATCGAATCCCCATACCTTATAACATAAGGGTAGACACTAATACCTGGATCTACATATAGGTCGGAAAGGGCTAGAAGCTAGAAAAGGGGGAGGGGTAATAAATCATACAAGGACAGCAATCCTAGCAACTACTAATATACATATCTAATCGGAATTCCCCGTACCCTAATAACATAGGGGCTAGACACTCAATACGGGTGTATTCTACAATATTAGGTAGCCACGTCTAGAAGCTAGAAGCTCACTAGAGAACTCTATATGATATAGGCAATATATCAGATATAGAAATCTAGCAATATAGAACCACTTGCGTGAACCGATTTACTCTCCTCTCTCGGGCTCGGCTAGCCCTTTCGACAGTGTACTCCGTTCTTCGACCCTGTGCTATCATTTGTTCGCCGGTTTTGCTGGTTAGACGAAACAACGGTCCACTGTTCATCGAGACCATTGCGGTTGTGGTATCTACGACACTCAACTCTCATCCCGATTTAGGTACTACTACTATATATATATATATATATATATATATATATATATATATATATATATATATATAATATATATAGTATATATATATATTTATATAATATTATATTATATATATATATATATATATATATTATATATATATAAATATATAGTAAGTATATATAATATATAGTATATATATATACTACTATATATATATTATCAGACGGCGACTCCTATCCACTCGTGCTACTCGTGCTTAGCACAAGTTATTATTATAGAAACGAACGATCTTCAAACTTTTCGTAAAGTCATGATTAAAAATTCCTTATTTTTTTGTAAAATAGGTCATCTGAAAGAATACATTACATAATACCAAACGAAAGATTTATGTAAA
>JABUQX010014332.1:10000-18047 GCA_015478945.1 Trachelipus rathkii
ATGCGTTGGCACAATTATCTTTGATCACAATATGTAGTTTGTGAGTTTAAGAAGAGGAATTCACAATGCTGTTTGAGTGGAAGATGGCGGAGTCGTAGAAGCAAAGAAAACGAGATTTTGATCACGTGAGAGGTCGATCCGCAATATTCAAAAAGAAGAAAGCGGAAGGTGACATGGCTCCCCTCCGAACAACGGAGTGTCGTGAGGATTCAAGGTGAAAATCGGACAACCGGGCGTAGTGATCGTCCATAACGCGATGTGGAACGAGGTTGACAAGATGGTAAGGTTTGAGTTCGGAGGAGGTATCTGCATTGGAGCAGGAGGCGGAGATGTCTGCATTGGAGCAGGAGGCGGAGATGTCGTAGCGTGGGGCGCTGAAGTAGTTGGCGAAGGAGTGACAACAGTTGAAGGAGTTGGCAGAAGTTCAGGTTCGGGTGGAGAACAAGTGGATGTGAAAGGCAAAATGGGCATAAAGTCGGTAATGTCTTGCGAAGTAGAGGTAGAGGTAGAGGTAGAGGGAACAGGTGCAGGAAGTGGAGAAAGGGTGGTGGAAGAAGCGGGATCATGATCGAAATAAGCCGGTTTGATCCTATCCACTGAGATATTTTCCACTTTGCTCCCCTTCTGTAAGGTGAAGTACTTTCGGTAGCGTTTTAATACGAGGAAGGGTCCGTCATAGCGGGCTTGCAACGGACTACGGTGTGAGTCGTGCCGAATTAATACATGAGAGCATGTGTCCAAATCCGCAGGCATGTAGGTTGGACGAGGGGGATGACGTGGGGAATGACGTGGCAAAGATGGTTTCCATGCCTCGGTACACTGACGAAGGCGGGCCAGGAAGGTGTGCTGGTTCGTAGTTTTTGGAGAAGGAAGGATAAACTCACCAGGTATTCGTATGGTAGAACCGTAAACGAGCTCAGCAGTCGAGCATTTTAGGTCTTCTTTGTACGAAGTTCTGATACCGAGGAGGACAAGAGGAAGAGTTTCGGACCAATTGTCCGGTGTTCCGTGGGCCATAAGAGAAGCTTTTAGCTGCCGGTGATAACGTTCCACCATGCCCTGAGCTTGCGGATGATAGCTGCAAGAGCGAAGGCGCTTGGAGCCGATTAAAGTCATAATGTCCTTCCAAAGGTGAGACTCAAACTGCCTACCCTGGTCTGTGGACACGGTCGAAGGTGTGCCAAACCTGGCTATCCAGTTGTATAGGAATGCTTGAGCAATTGTCTCGCTGGAAGTATCTCGCAAGGGAATGGCTTCTACCCATCGAGTGTATCGGTCTATGCAAGTTAAAATATGTGTGAAACCATTTGAGGGTGGTAATGGGCCGACTATATCAACGTGCACCTGGTCAAAACGTTCACCAGGGGGAAGAAATTGCTGAAGAGGTGCGACAGTGTGCCTGTGCACTTTGGATTTTTGGCAGTTGAGACACTGCGTTGTCCACAGTTTAACATCTTTTAGTAGGGACGGCCAGACGAAATGTTTGCCTATATTAACTTGACTACCTTTTACCCCTGGGTGCGACACATCGTGAATGGTGTGAAATACCTTTCTGCGCATGGGGGTTGGTACTACTGGGCGAGGATGTGCGGAAGAGACGTCGCATAACAGAGGCGGAAAACCAAAAATTTCTACAGTTTGAATGTCATAAGAAGAAGCAGGAGGAAAAACAATCTCTTCGAGTTGCTGCAAGCGAGCCATTTCGACGAAATCGATGTCAGGTAAAGGAGAGATTGCGTTAATTCGGGATAGAGCATCGGCAGGAATGTTGTCTTTTCCTTTTATATGGCGGATATCCGTGGTGAATTGTGCAATAAATTCAAGGTGGCGGGCTTCACGAGGGGACTGTTTAACTGTGGAAGCTGTAATGGCATGCGTGATGGGTAAATGATCAGTTACGACATGGAATTCACGACCTTCTATGAAATAACGGAAGTGCTTAATAGCTAGATAGATTGCGAGAAGTTCCCTTCCAAATGCGCTGTACCTTGTTTCAGGCGGCTGGAACTTTTTAGAAAAGAAGGCTAATGGACGCCATTCGTTATCAATGAACTGTTGCAGCACGGCTCCAGCTGCGAAATCTGAGGCATCAGTGTTGATCCTAGTCGGGGCTGTGTCGGATGGAAATATAAGTAACACGGAAGAAGCAAGGGCTTCTTTGATGGCGGTGAAGGCATTAGTTGCTTCGTCGTTCCAATCTACAGTGACAGAAGCAGCCGATCCTTTACGTGGATGCTTAAGAAGTGCGTGGAGAGGAAGGAGAATTTTAGCAGCAGACGGAATGAAGCGATGGTAAAAGTTTACCATGCCTAAGAAACGACGAAGTTGACGCTGTTTGACGGGTTTCGGAAAGTCACGAATCGCTGCCACACGATCCTCAAGAGGACGTATACCTTCGGCAGAGATTGTATGTCCGAGAAAGGTTAGGGATGAAACTCCGAATTCACATTTGGAAGAGTTGATGCATAGACCATATTCGCTTAGTCTGGTAAAAACTTGCCTGAGATGTGAAGTGTGTTCTTCTGGAGAAGCACTGGCAATCAATAAGTCGTCTATGTAGGCGAAGACGAAAGGTAAACCGCGTAATACTGAGTCTAAAAGACGTTGAAATGATTGACTAGTATTTCTTAAACCGAATGGCGTTCGAAGAAATTCGTAAAGACCGAAGGGAGTGATAATGGCAGTCTTATGGATGTCGTCCGGGTTCACAGGAATTTGAAAAAATGCGGAAATTAAGTCGATCTTTGTGAAGATGGTACAACCAAGAGGTGGGTGTGAGGTCTTGTAAATGAGGCACGAGGTTATAGCGCCGACGGGATCGGTGCGGGGTGATCGCAAAATTTAGGCAAAAGCGATAGTCGCCGGTGGGGCGGTAGTCCCCAGTTAGGTTTGAGTACCATGACGATGCGAAGGGAAGAGGCCGTAAGGAGCGAGAGGTCGCGATGATGCCCTTACTCTAAGAGAGATTGCAAGCTCGGAAGCTTTGCCGACTTTGGAGTATTTAAGTCCCGGGTGCACAGAAGGTCGGGCGTGAGAGAAATGGAGGTCTGCCGTAAGTTTCAATGTGAAATGAACAACTTGTGTTCACTGGGGAAACTTGAGACGGGAGAAGGAAGTTCGGGCGAAAATCGGTGATGAATATGATTCAAAAAAATATTATTAGGATGGAGAGAGATGTATGCCGAAAACTGATCGGACTGCGGATGCCACGGATACAAAGCGCGCTGACTGGAGAATGAGATCCTCGAAAAATCAATGATGCGTGTTGTGAGTGTCAGTCAACAAGAAAGGGGTTGAAGTGTGACAGAAAGTCGGCACCTATTATTGGTAAAGTGACGTCAGCTATCGTGAAGTCCCATATAAAGTCACGACGGAACGAGAGAGTTATATGGAGTCGGTTGGTACCATAAGTGTTGATGGTGGTGCCGTTGGCAGCGCGTAAAAAACCCGATGCTTCTGGAGCATGAGTTTTCCCGAGGATTGGAACGTGGTAAAGCTGAGATTGACTCCCACTATCTACGAGGTGAAAGATAGTTTGGTGGAGGGGATCGTAAACCAAAGTGGTTTGACGCTTTTGAAAACCCCCCGAGCGTATTTACGGGAGTGGTGGTTGGAGTTTAAATTCTTCGAAAGTACAAGAGGCTTAAGACATGACCGGGTTTGTCTCCAAAACGTTGGTGATCTCTACAATGCCTTGCTGGTTATGCGTCGGAAACTGAACCAGGGCCTGAGAAGAACTGGAGAAGAGGCGAACTGGCGTGAGGGAGTAGGTGAACGACGATATGAACGTCGTTGCATAGTTGGAGAGCGAGAGATATGACCGTAATTGTAAGCAGAATAAGTGTTTGAAGTATTGGGGGGAGGCTGGGGATATGAAGGAGGTTGTGAATAAGGATGATGAGAGGATTGAGGATGAGGATACTGTTGAGGTTGAGGATAAGGATGTTGTTGAGCTACAGGAAGGGGAGGAGGAACGTAAGGATTAGGAACAGTGGAACGCGTTTCCAGTGTGCGAATTCTGTTAGTCAAATCCATGATAGTGTTCTGTAACACTTGAAGTTGGGACACAATATAAGCATTTTCAGTGGGCGGCGGTTGGCGAATTGCGTTAACAGACTCATTTACATGCGAAAGAGACGCTGGTGTTAAGTTAGCATTGCTGGTGGAATGCGAGATATGCGAAACTTGTGAAGGTATGTCTGCAGTCGTAAGAGGTTTCGCTTTGCAAACTCTATCGGCAAAGGTAGCGAGTTCTTGCAGTGAACAATTGGGATCAACCGTTGCTAAGCGCAGCTGCATCTCTGTAGGAAGTTTCTGTAGGAAAAGATGACGTACAATATGTATACAGTTACCCACGGGAGGGCCATCGAGCAGATTGAGCATGTCAGATAATAGAACTGACGGTAATCGATCACCAAGAGAACCACCAGTCAAAAGTTTTTTTACTTTTTCAGCATCTGTTTCTCCTAGACGGTTTAGGAGTTCTGTCTTAGAGTTGGGTATAGGTTGATTGTGAGAAATGCAATGAAGGAAAATGTCCTTCAGGCGCGCTGCAAAACGGGAACAGTATATATTTAAGAGTGCGCCTATAAGCGGGCATGTTCATAATAGTTGACTCGAGCTGGAGTCTCAAGTAGCGTAAATGTTAGGTCTAAATCGTTGTTTACAAACTTTCCAGTATCAAGAGCGTTAGGTGTTTTCCCTGTCTGAAGGCAGGCTGTTGCGATATCACATTGGATGTTGTCGGGTGTTTTTTTGCAGCATCAAAGGAGGAGACATAATTTAGTAACAATATTAATAATGTACAGATTGCAAAAAAAATATGACAATTTTTTTCGAAGAAGATAGCGTAAATAAATGGCGCTAAAATACAACTTACATAGCAACTAAATATAAGGAAATATAATGGTCAGCAGACCAAAAAAGACGCCACTAATTATAGCAAATAAATATATAGAATGGTGATAAAATATATGTGAGGAGCCGTTGAGCCTTTTAGCGGAGGCCGAAATAACGTAAAAAAATAATTAAAGGTACCCTCCTACGGATCGATGACATGGAATTCGTCCTGTTCATGTTTTTTAAAAAAAATTTTATATCGCAAAAAAAATGAATAATTATTTTTAAATTTATAATGAAAATGAGCAAGTTCGCTTCAGGATGTGGATGCGTGTGGATCCTTGTAGCTGTAGGAATGCCGGGATAGACGACGTCAGCACTCCGATCAACACTCCAGGGTTACCACTATTACGTTTGGAGTATATAAGAAGAAGGCTTGAGTGATAAAAACCAACGTTCTGGGTCGGAATCCTGTTTAAGTTCGAGAAATACTTGTGTATTAGATTTTCACGGCACAAAATGCAACCAAAAGAGTGAGCGGTGATTGCTAAATACTTGTTAAGATGCGTTAGGCGACATTTATCTTTGATCACACATATTGACGTATTGGGTGAGTTTTTAAGAAGAGGAATTCACAATGCTTGTTTGATAAGTGGAAGATGGCGGAAGTCGTAGAAGCAAAGGAAAACGAGATTTTGATCAAGCCGTGAGGGAGGTGTGGATCAGCAATATTCAAGAAAGAAAGGAGAAGCGGAGGTTGACAATTACTTAACTATAATATATATATATATATATATATACTTGTATGTGAGTAGGTGCACGATACTATATAGTACTATATATTTATATATATATATAATGAATATATAATACTAGTTATATAATTATACTATAGCTATATATATATAATAGTATATATCTAGTATATATATATATATATAGTATACGTTATAGTATATATATTGATAAACGTAGTATTATATAACATATATATAGTAGTACGTATAGCTATATCATATATCTAGTGAGTGAACTTCTATATTATATAGATAAGTTATGCGGTATATGATATATAGTAGTATATATAATATATATATATATATATAGTACCTAGTATATATATATATCATATATATATATATATATATATATATATATTAAAAATTCAAAAAACACCAAATAACGTGGGGAAGCCTGAAGACAAAAAGAACATGCACAGGTAGCTGAAGCGTCTGCCACAAACTTCCAAACCAACCCCGACCCACGAACGAAGCATGTAAGGACAAAATGACTTTCTCTCCTCCCCAACCAGCTGCAATCAGTCCTATTACACAGACCTATCAGTCCAATCTCCACAACAAACCCACTCACCCAAGTAATAGAAAAATAATATGTAACCTTAAAAAAAACAAAAGTACCCACCGCTACAACATTTACTCATACTCCAAAGATTATCAGAAAATTACCTTCAGCGATTACCTAATCCACCACTAGAACAGCTTCTGTCTTCCCAACGAGAGAGAGTGTCAGTGACGCATTCTGTCCGGAGAAATTTTCTATAACCGCTTTGAGTCGCACTGGACAAGACACCAATTATCATATACATACGCCGCAAGTAACTCTAAAGTTGAAACTCCGATCATTCCACGCTAACAAAACACCCATAAAATTTCGGTTAAACCTTTGACGACTCACTTTACCGTTTACACCCTCGACATTTAGTAGAAAGCGAATTGGTAAGCACAGCAAACAGAAAACTAAATATCCTACGAACTCTATCTCGATACAATTTCAACAATGAAGAAGCAACCACACTGACAACTACATACAAACAAGTCTCAAGAACAATAATCAACTATCGGATCAATCAGTCTGGTTACCTTCTAACGTCATCTAGCCAACCAGAGATCAAATTACAAAGAATTCAAAACACTGGCCCTTGTAGAAACTATCGGGGGCAGGCTGCCTGAAAAGGCACTCTAAATGTCACATCTACATGAAGAAACAAAAATTCTCTCAATTCAGCATCATCTGGACATGATAGAACACAATTCTATGTCAAGGCTCTCGACCCGACCCATCTATCCATCCATACTTACAAGATCACACTAAAGCACTTTAAGAAAGTCCTCTCCCTCCTCCCCGGCTGACCGCTCTATTACGGGCGACTCCTCAGACCATCCCCCTCCTCCAAAACAACACGATATCTGCGTCAAAACATATTGAAAACAATACCCTCAACAATCGCCCAACGACGCCACGTGCCGTAGGATCCCACCAAATCACTTTTAAACTGCTCGCCCTCCGAAATATCAGCACACAGAAATATCTCCCACGAGTGAAATGAAACTATCCTAGACTGAGATCTGGCATGTAGGCACTCAGGCCTTCAGGAATACAGACACAGGTTTCAAATCCAAGATGCAACCTAACCTCTCTACTCTGCCGAAGATGCCTAATAGAGGCTGAAACAACCGATCACCTCCTTCTAAGATGTTCCATATTCACCCCCTACAGAACACTCCGTCAGATTTTCTCCCTGAGAGAACTGTGTCAACGCCCGGTGGCGGTCGCTGGGTGACTGGAGATGACATTGACCCCAAATAAGAGGGGCCCAGGAGTAGTACGGAGTGGATATTGGACCTAAATTTTGGCCTTGACCTTTTTTGGCCTTGACCTTTTTTGGCAACCCTAATTTTTTGGCAACCCTAATTTTTGCAACCCTTCGAAGAAGGGTTGCGCCAAACGGTTGCGCAGCAACCGTTGTACGTGTCCCCCCCCCCCTCTAATTTTTCCGATCAACCCTTTGGTCTTCTATTGGGTCAATTTTGGCCCCGACCGTAATTTTCTTGTCCTTCCTTTAGGGACTTAGCCCTTTTTTGATGTCTTAACCTTATTTGACCATGATATTTCGGCCTTGACCTTGATCGTGAAGTTGTGTTTCGAATCCACCGCACCCGCAGGTGCGAACCGCTGCGTGTCCCGCCCGCCCGCCCGCCCGCCGCGTGTCCCGCCCGCTCGCCGCGTGTCCTGCCCGCCTGAACCGCTGGTTCGAATCCACCCCCCAAAATAAAGGGTATCTTCATCGCGTGTCCCGACAAGCCTGAACCGCTGGTTCGAATCCACCCCCAAAATAAAAGGTATCTTCATAGCCCGAACGTGGATGTGAGCGTATGTCAACCGGAGTATCCCGGGTTTCCGGTCCTTC
>JABUQX010014333.1:7500-12500 GCA_015478945.1 Trachelipus rathkii
TCATTAATGAGATGTAAGAGCTCCTCTTTTTTTTTTTTGCAGTTGCTTCGTTGAGTATTTTTTTTTTTTTTTTAAAGATGGATGGTGTAAAAAAAATTCTCTTGAGCTCTCAATCTACTCTGAATTTTTTTTTTTACGTTTTATTGCGTTATTCATTTTTTATAAGTATAGGGTGTTACGTTAGGACTCACACACACACACACACACACACACACACACACATAATAATAATAATAATAATAATAATAATAATAATAATAATAATAATAATAATAATAATAACAATAATAACAATAACAATAACAACAATAATAATAATAATAATAATAATAATAATAATAATAATAATAATAATAATTATAATAATAAAATAATAAAATTTAATAGATAATAATAATAATACACATACATACATAATAATAATAATAATAATAATAATAATAATAATAATAATAATAATAGGTACCTTCATATCTGCTGTGCATTTCAGTGTGAGAGAGAACATATCAGTTGAAGGACAATTTTTTTTTCATAAGTGGAATTGTTTCTTTTTGCTCAGATTCCATGACAGGATATTTCCTGCTTTAAATAAGACCAAAATGGAAGAAATTTAAAAGAATGAAATGAGAAAACAATTTTAGCCTAACATTCTCAAAATAAATTCATGTAATATTTAAATTTAAAAATTAGTAAAGGCAAATTTCCAGAATAGTAATAATAATAATAATTATTATTATTATTATTATTATTATTATTATTATTATTATTATTATTATTATTATTATTATTATTATTGTTATTGTTATTGTTATTATTATTAATTACAATAAAATCTAAATTAGCAATGGTAAATTAATAATAATAAATAATAATAATAATAATAATAATAATAAAGCAAACAAAATAGTAATAATGATGAGGATAAAAATAGGTATGTAGAAAAGTAATTTAAATAATAATAATAATAATAATAATTATAACAAAATAAAATTATTAATAGTAACAATAAAAACAACAATATAACGTCATTGACAGTATTGACATGTGTGAGTAATGTCTAGGATAATAATAACAATAATAATAATAATAATAATAATAATAATAATAATAATAATAAGAATGTTACACTAAATGCTTATGATAATACATGTAACAATAAGTAGCGGAATGTACTTATGAATAATAGTTTAATTAATAATAATAATAATAATAATAATAATAATAGTAATAATTTTTTCTTTCTAGATTTCAGTTCTTATTGATTGATATAGTTTATTTCAATCGATTACAGTTTTTCATATCTACCAATAAATATTTAATTTTTATTTATATTTTATATAAGCTGGTCTTATAATATAGCTATATGTATTTTTTTTTTTAAATTGAGATTACATTTTGGAAGGACAAACATTTCGTCCCCTTTCTTTTATTTTTTTTTTAATAGGAATACCGTAATTATAAAAGAAACTGAAAATAAAAAAAGGAAAATCTTTAATTAAAAAGATTTGAGTTTGTTTTCTGATTTTAATCTCTTAATATCGTATTATAGATAATATATTACAAGATTTTGAATACAGGAGAAGGTATGCGTGTGTGTGTGTGTGTGTGTGAGAGAGAGAGAGAGAGAGCTTTTAATTTTTTTTCATTTTCTTTATTATTAAATTTTTGTATTGTACTTGAGATTTTCTATATATTGGGAGTACCTCTCTCTCTTTTTATCTTTTATAAATCGTTTTTATTATTTTTTTTATTATTATTATTTATTGGTATTTCATCTTGCCCCCTTCTCTCCCATTAATCTGTGATTGTCCCGATTTCTTTGGAAATTGGAATGATTGATGACGATTTTTGATTTTACGTCTTTGATGTATTTTGGCGTTTATTCCTTTTGAAAGTCATTCGTAATTAACGACGACCGAAGGTGGCGAGAATTTTTATAGAATACTGCCCAGGTTACGTTATCAATTTATGTTTGACAAACGGTGTATTTTTTCAGATCTGAAATGTCTGACTTCCACATTCTCTTCCTTCTTCCTCTCATGAGCTTATGAGGGCTAATGCTATCGCTGGCGGAGCTGGTTCGCAGCAGCAGGCTGGGCTGGCTGGCTGCTGGGCTCGCTAAGGGCTGGCTGGCTGCCGCTGGCGCCAGCTGCAGCAGCAAAGAGCAGCAGCTGGCTGGCGCTGGCGTGATCGGGCTGAGGAATACAGCAGCATATGCTGCAGATATGGCTGTCAGCTGCTTATATAGTTATGCCATATATATATATATATATATAGATACCGTATATATATATATATATATATATATATATATATATATATATATATATATATATAAAAAGAAGGCATAGCTATGGATATATAAGTATAAGGTATACTAGTTATATAAGTTATACAGTTGTTATTATATATATATATATATATATATATATATATATCGTATTTACATTTTTCATATTTATTATTATTAATATTAAAAATTATTACATATACATATATATATATACTAGTTATTATATTATTATGTTATTATATAGAGAAAGTTATATATATATATATACATATATATATATTATATCTATATATATATATATATAAATTATTTAATCTGTAAAAAATAAAATTGATGGCTTCATCTCTTAATTTTAATGTTAATTTTACTACTTAATGTTAATTTTACTCTTAATTTTACTACTTTAGAGAGGAGCTTGAGATGAATCAAGATATTGAACCTTCTTCAAAAAAAAAATCTCAAATCTTTTAAAATCTGTAATCACGAGCAAAGGTTTTCTAGTTTAATTATGATTTCAACTTGGTTCTCTTTCACTCTTCCATCTCTTGTACTTCATTTTAGTCTCCATCATTATTGACAGCAACTGCCCTTAATCATATTGAAAGTCTGATTCTGGTTTTGAAAGATTTTCGCGCCAAACATCGGCGAAAATTTTTGAAGCATTTTGGAAATTGAAACAGAACTTCTGTTTTCTGTTAATGAAGAAATGAGGATACGGTGGGTCAGAATCAGTTAAGAAATAAAGCAATTGCAGTTCCATTTCAAGCCAACTAGAGAATAAGGTCGTGTGCCATGCATGCAGTAGATCCATACTTACCAACCTTAAAGGTAAAGTGATTCCATCGTTATCTTATAAAAATTTTACAAAATTTTTGAATCAATTTGATCTTTGTATTCACATTTGGATTGTGAAGGATTTTAACATATCTACTGACTATCTCTTATAACGTTCGCTCTAGAAAGATATTTCTTTACTCTGAAAAGGCTCAAATCATACTTTTCAATTCCGCAGGAGAGGAAAGACTAACAGAAGGGATTTTAATGAGTGTTCATCGTAGCTACATAATATAAAAGGAAAAAGTATCAATCATTTTGCTGTTAAGAGCAAGAAAAAGTTTTTTTATATATATAATATCAATATATATATATATAATATAGAAAAAATATTTTTTTTTTTATTTTTAAAAAAATCTATATATATATATATATATATATAGCAGTAATAATAGTTATTGTTATTACATATACTGATAATTTTTGCATATATAGCATATATATGTTATATATACATATATATATATAAAATAACATTTTTTTCTTTTAATTCTTTGAAAAGTGCAATTCTCTCTCTCTCTCTCTCTCTCTCTCTCTCTCTCTCTCTCTCTTTCTCTCTGTGTGTGTGTGTGGTTTTTTTTTTTTTTCAATATAGCCCGTCATTTTCCTTTCCCCCATGAATTTGGAAATGCATATTGGTTGTAAGGTAAATCAGAGTAAGGAAAGAGGGATCGCTTCATTCCTCAAGACCTTCGCCTCTGAAAGGTATGGCAAAATGATGGGCTATCTCGGAATTAAAATATATAATGTTATATAACTGACGTTTTGAACCGTACAGAGATCAAATTTGCTTGAAACCGCTTAAATTCTCGACATCTCTGGTATGATACTTAACCCTTTTAGAGTATATATAATTGAAAATCAAGTATTTTGCAGCAGCAACGTGCAGCATAATATGGGCTAAGGCTAGTTAAGGCGCAAAGATAGCAGGCAAGAATAGCGGGCAGCAGCAGCAGCGTAAGGTGGTTATATTGGCTGGCGCATATATATTAAGTATATAAGGTTATTATATACGATATTTATATAAATGGCGATAGTGATGGTTATATACATATATATTATTACTGGCTGGAGAGGTAGCATACATAAGTAATATATATAAAGGTGAGTTATATATATATATATATATATATATATATATATAAAGTGAAAATCAAGATTTTGGCAAACGTTTTCGGACTACATCACTTTTCAAGCCAGATCAAAACAGTAAAAGTTAAACTGTGATAAACAAACTGAAACCTTCTCGTAGGATAACGAATATGATTTTAATCGCTTTTCTAGCAGCAGGTTTTACGTTTTTCTTTTTGATTATTATTATTTCCTCTGATTGAAAAAGTGATTTAAGTTTGAAAACGTTTGCCTAAATAAATTTTTTTTTTTCTTCTAGGTTATTTTACCGTTTCTAATATACTAACCGCAAATTAGAAACGACTTAAAATAACCTAGAAGGAAATGATATATATATATATATATGCTGGATAGTATATATATATATATATATAGTATATATATATGTATATATATATATGTATATATTTATATAAAAGATATATATATATATATGATATATATATATATATATATATATAAAGTGATGAGAGTGCTAAAATATGTGTAAAATCAATACTTGTAAAATAGTATAGTGTAATGGCTTGGGCATCGTCGATAATTTCATTCGACTTTAATTTACATCTATATGAAATAGAGAAAAAGCGTAAAATCGAACTACGATGCTAACCAATATAAATATCGTCTTTCGTGCCTTTTGCTGGAAGGAGGAAGAGGAGGAGGAGGAGGAAAGCGATGATCGCGTATTCAGAGATTAGGAAATACTCGGAGTGCGTCTGCAAGGTTTGCTACGAGATATTGC
>JABUQX010014333.1:17500-34752 GCA_015478945.1 Trachelipus rathkii
ATAAAACTCAGAAATTCAGCCTTTGAGACCTGTAATAATATGTGCAGAACGGTTACCACGAAATTGCCCAATATCTGAACAGCATTATTCTATCATATCTTATATTTCATAGTTAAATCAAATAATGAATCATTATGTAAATTATAAAACTTAAAACTTGAAGCCACTAATATATTCGCCTCACTTGATGTAGAATCTTTGTTCATAAATGTACCGGTTCTTAATACGATTGACATAATAATTAACGAAGTGTTTCACTCAAATAACCTACCCCCCCCCCCCCAGATATATCAGAACAACATATGAGAATCTTTTATTAAATTGTTGTACTGAAACACGGTTTAAAAAATTTTAAAGAAACATATATCTTACAAACTGAATGGAGTTGGCCGATGGGTTTCAGCACTGTGGAACCTTACTTTGCTGACTTCTATATGTTTAATCTGGAAAAACAAAATCCTTCGTGAAACAAACAACCTTTAACCCCGTATTTTCCATAAGGTATGTCGACGACACCTTCACTATTTTTAGGAACTTAGATCATATACATCAGTTCATCAATTAAATTCAAAAGAGTTGTTTGCTAAAATTCACATACGAAACTTAGGTTAATAATGCAATCTGTTTTTTGGACATCAAAATCAATGTTAACTCTGACGGCTCATTATCTACAGGCATGCATGTCAAAACTCACTGATAATGGTCTGTATATGACTATGGATCCTATTCACCGAATATTTACAAAGAATCTATCGTAAATATTTTAGTTTACAGAGCATACAACCTATGTTCAACTTTGGAAAACTTTTGATGAAGAAATTGGCCGCATTAAGTAAAATTTAATTAACTGTCATCATCCACAATATTCTGTGAAAATTTAATTAATAAAACCCTTGCATATATTTATATAATAAAGAAGTAAATAATCCAGAAAAATTCGATAAATTTCCTCTTCAAAACTTCCAATGCTATTTGTCAAAAAGGAAGAGAAGTGCCTCGTAATATTTTGAATTCTCACCTCAAACTAAAGACACCTCAAAAATTAAAGTCAGACTATACAATAAGTCCAAACAACTGGTAATCTTCCTTTAGCACAAGAGATGCTTTTGCCCGACAACCATCACGTTGTGTACCAATTTAACTGCCCTAGTTAGACTGTAACGTCGACATATGGATTGGTTACACGAAAGAATAGATTGGTCGGAAGGGGGGGCCAATCAACCTCTAACAGTCCCAACAAAATCTTTGAACATTTCAAAACTGCGGCACTGGTCAATCAACTATTAGTAATATTTCCAAACACTTCACGAAATATTAATACGGATCGTGTGAAGTCCAGAAACTTAAAATTGCGGAGGCTTTCTACATCAAAACACGCAACCAGACATTAACATAAAATTTTATGTATTTATCAGTCAGACTCAATATCATATGATTCTACTATATCATTATTAATTTTAACATGCCAAAAAAAACGGTTCCAAATTCGTATCGATTTGTTGAATGATGTGGAGCAACATATTTTTGAAACTACCATCCTTTCGCCATTACGGTCCGGCCACATTTTGATTTCCTATATTCTTAATGAAAAGTTGTTATTAATAAATAATTTTTTACTTTTGATTTTTTATCTATATCTTATTAAAAATAAACAGCACGAAAAACGTAACGGTTTTCACTACAATTTTGTCATCATGAGTTTTTTCGGCTTGGTTTCCTCGGGCGAGCGAAGCGAGCCCTCTGCGCGTGCGTAGCACCGTGCCAGGCCAAGTCTTGCTCCGTTAGGTGAAGCAAGCCCAAAGGCTTGTGTATATATCAATTTAAAAGGGACTCATTCGCTTACAAGAAATAATCTGAAGATGTCTCAAGTATATAGACAAAACGCGTCGGGAAATCTATGTAAATATATCTTCTTCTTCTCCTGTATATTATTTTCAAAGATTATTTTAAGGAAATTAAATTATGTACAAAAATAAATATTTAGAACGTTGGAAATAAAATCAAAAACTCTTTATAATAAATAAAATAATAAAAATAATAATAAATAATAATAATAATAAATAATAATAATAATAATAATAATAATAATAATAATAATAATAATAATAATAATAATAATAATAATAATAATAATAATAATAATAATAATAATAGTTCTCTAAATTTTCGACTCCGACTCCGACTCCGACTCCACTTACACAGGAATCTTCGACTCCGACTCCGACTCCGACTCCGACTCCACTTACACAAGAATAGTCTTCGACTCCGACTCCGACTCCCGACTCCACTTGCATAAGTTTTTCGACTCCGACTCCGACTCCGACTCCGGGAAAATTGCACGACTCCACGACTCCGACTCCACGACTCCGACTCCGACTCCGCAGCCCTGATATATATAATATATATATATATATATATATATATATATATATATATATATATATATATATATATATATATATATATATATATATATATATAAGAGATTGTTCTAAAAAGAAGGGGAATTTCATTTTGATATAAAATTACTTATTCTATTTCTTAATTCGCGCCATTTTTTATTTAGTTAATCCATATGGAAATGTATACAATGGTCTTAACTTGTATTCTATGATTCCATGAGTCTGAAATCTTCAAAATCAGCGATTGTGACCTGCATGGAGAAGATCATATGATTTTGCTTGTATCTCTCACGTTGTGTCATGAAGAACCCCTTTCAGTCGAAAGGAAAAGATCCCAGAGAGCTGGGTGAGGATAATGGATGGATTGTGGGCAGTTTTGGAAGTTTGGAGCTGCTGAACCATTAGAGAGACATTGGCGGATTCTTTCATCATTCTGGAGCTGTTGAACTACTAGTGATGCATTTTTGGACTCTGTCATGTTGATGAAAACCCTCGATCTTACGATTAACTTTACTTTTGCACCAAATGTTTCCCTTTAACCGCTTCAGAATCTAAAAGTCATATGGTCCTTTGATTGTTTGATCAAAAGTAAGGAATTCATCATAGATTAAAAAAAAATCATCACTGATTTCGCATTGCTGTGAGCCTCGGGATGAATCCTGCAATTTCCACTGGGATGAATGTTGTGTGTTTTGTTTCACATTTATAACCACATAACCATTAGAAAAATCTTTCAAGATTTGTCACCCTGTATGACCTTGGAGATGCAGTTGCGGTCATATCTGGCTTGATCCTTCAGTTCTCTTCAGACTCCATATCTTTCTGGTCTTTATTGAAAATCCTCATCACAAATTGAATCAAGAGGTCTAATTTTCAAATGCTTTTATAGGAATCATTGAAAGGGTTCTCACAGCAGTTACACTCATGCTATACAATTCACCAGCTTAGAGAACGCTTTGAAGTTTCAGGCATTGTTCTTCATGACTATTTTCCAGAACCTTCATTCTTCATTTTCAAAAGCTTTCGTTCATCTTTGAAGTGCAAGTGTCGCTATTTAAATGCTTTATAAGTATCATAAATTATTACTAACTAGTTTCTAAGGTATTTGATTTACACTAGAAGCTAAGGCACTTATATAGGCTTATTTTAGGGGGTAGGCTACAGATTATCAAAAGTATCCTGATCATGAAAATTATTGGCAGGCTGTCTACTTTAGTCATTTTCACAGCAATCACAGATTTTCACCCTTTAGAAACTGAGCACAAAGTACACGAAAATGGATTAGAGAATGCATAATGTAGAGTGCAACAGCAAATTTGTTAAAAAAAAAAAAAAAAAAAAAAAGAGAGTCATTGGCGCAAATAATAGCGTAAAAATATAGGTAATAGTTTAGATTAGCGTAGTCTGACAAAATAAATATTTTTTAAAAATATAGTTGATGTTTTGATTTGATGTGGATACAAAACAACGCTGCCATATAAAAAATTGCTACAATGACGATTTAAGCAAGGTTATTCAGTGTTTTCATATATATTTTTTTGTTAAAAAAATCTAAGGTTACAAGTTTTAAGCACTTAATAAAATTTAATAAACCTAAACTTAATGGGTCCTTAACTGAATTTAAACAAAGAAAAATTTGGTAAGAGTAAATATACTTATATATAAGGGAGATTTAGCAGCAGTTTTTTAGTCCTCTTACATGGGGATGAAAGATTAAAAAAAAAAGGAAAGATTATCGTTAAAAATATGGTAAGTCAGGCAGAACCACTCCATCACAGATTTTTATAAAAAGGGAATGGATGGGCAGTGTAGTAGGAAAGTAGTATTACAAAGGTGGCTGGTGCGATTAAATCTTTGGGTAATTCAAGGGGACTAAGCCTTTAGTATATTGGGTTTTGCATTAGGGATGTTTTACTCGTGTTAATGTATAATAACAAATTTATTGTGTGAAATAAGAGGTATAAATCTAAGGTGTATCTGTTCAGGTGGATAATCTTTGGGCTTTGTTAGGGAGCTGTGTGGCGTAAAAAGAAAGGCGAGAAGGTGTATTATGATGATGGTTTGGTCATTAGGATGGTTGATGGTTGGTTGGTTAAGTGAATATGTAGAGGTGTGTATTGGGAATCAACTGGCTGCGAGACCAAAGAAAAAGTGTACTGTTGGAGTGCCTGAAGGAAAGGATAGTGAATTTAGTACAAGCCAGATTGGGTGCATAAGAGTAAATGGCGGGGTTTTGAGAAAGGGGGCCATGGTTGCGAGCTAGGTCCTGGGGGGGTGAACCCTGATATTGATGAGATGCCACAGTGAGTGACTGTCGTGGTGTTGTGAAGTTTCGGTATGGATTTTGGCTGTGATGGTCTTGCACTTAAGTGTGAGGGGAGACATCCTTTTTCGACTTAGGTCATGTTCTTCATAACTATTCTTCTCTGGTGTGTTTTGTATCCTTCCTTTCAATCTGTAGGGATCCATGTGGAAGATTAGTCTCTGATTATACCAATTGGGTAATTATCATCTGTAATACTATCAATCAACCTTTAATAATTTAAAAATGTACATAATACATAATTTATAAAGTGTGCTAAATATGTAAAGAATTAATTAAGCAGGATAATAATAATACAGTACTGTTCGGTTGCAGCATTAATAAAGAATAGTTATAAAAATACAAAACTTGACATAAGAAAATTATTCAGAATGTACACATTTATCTAGTAATGTAGTAGTTTTGTTTTTAAACTGGGAAAGTTGTTTACGGAATAGGAAATTAATTATAGGTTTGTGTATTGAATTTTGTAATCTAAATTTTTCATGATTTAAGCATTTTTAATCATTTTTCTATAATCTATTTATTTATTTTATTTTTCTTTCCAGACGAAAGGTACATCGTCATTTGGTAAACGCCACAACAAGACACATACATTGTGTCGAAGATGTGGAAGATCTTCCTATCACATTCAGAAAAAGAGATGTGCTCAATGTGGATACCCTAATAAGAAAATGCGTTCATGTAAGTTTTAGATCTTGTGAAAAATGTCTAAATTATTTTTTTCCTCATTTCATGTGCAATTAGAGGGTTTGAGACCATAAATATTAGGCCAAAGTGTTTGGAACTGCTGTAAAGTATAGATAATACACTGAAACTGGAGAGTAGCATTATTGTCAAAGATTGTTTTTGAATGTGAGGGGTAGAAACTACGTACAGTTTAAGAAGAGAATGATAAACTTGTGAAGTTAAGGTAGCTATATAATACAAACAAGTGGTCTAGAAGAGTGTTTCATAAAAAAAAGCTCTGGTTTAAGTTTGATATATTTATTATTACTTTTAATAAAAAAAACATTTGTGATGATGAAATGCTTGAATTCTTTACTTGGCTGGTGCTGCCACCAACTCGTCACCTAGATCATTGTAAAATGTTCAACAACTGTTAATGAATATGTATATTTACAATTTGGGCAGTATTGTCACCTTCATGACATTGGTGTTTTATGCGTAATAGTTTTATTTCCATGGGCTCTTACTTCAAGAATTTTTGTTTCTGTCTGTAGACTGTAAGTGGTGAATGGACTAGATATTTAAGGAAAGTTTGTTATTGATATTTATTATTAAAAACTAGTACTTGACTGACAGTATGATAAAATAAAATTTTTATTTATTCCAGATATTGAGTCTGTAAAAGCAAAAGGAGGTAAAGGACAACTGGTACTGGAGGCTTTTAGAGGATTTTTAAGATGAATTTAAGAGCTTAAGTACATTGCACTTTTTATTTTTACTCAGTTGTGAGTTAAAGGGCCTTTCATTCATATAATTTGACAATTATTTGCTTAATAGTAATCTCATTTTGTTTTTGTACAATCATTCCATTTGTTTAATTGGCCAAATTAAAAGTTAAATTTGGGAGTAGAAGGCAACATTTTACTCAGTTCAAGTTTTACTTCTAAATCTTTTTATTAATTTTAGTGCAAAACTCATTCCTGGCGATCAATTTTTAGTATTAGGTTTCCCAGGATATGTATACTTCTACGAAAGTGTATTGTTTGTACTTTCTTACTAGGGAGTATTTTTCTTAATGTTAGTGCTTATTTTGTGCCTTGATGCTGTTTTATGTTTACGAGTCTGGAGAATATTGTTGAGATCCTTTTATTGTTGCATCTATTTTGGAGTGTATTTTGCTAATTTTTAATTTGCGTGATCCACTGTAGCTATTTGATCATGTTCACATTTTTAACCTCCAAGTTTACTTTGTAAATACGAATAGGATTTATATATATAATATTATAATTATAATATTATTTTATATTATATTAATATATATTAATTTATATATATTATATTTTATATATATACTTATATATATATTATATATACTATATATTTTTAATTATATAATATATATTATATTTACAAATAATATAATATATTATCAGGGGAGTCTCATCGTAAAATTATATAAGGTGGTTGCTTCTTGAAATTTTACACATTATATAAATATCCATTTTATTATTTTATTAAATTTTTAATATATTATATATATATATAGTAATATATTTATTATTATTTTAATTATTTATATTTATATATATATATATAATTATATATATATATTATATATATATATATATTAGTTAAATAATTTTTTTAATTTTTTTATAATTCCCTAATAAGTGTGAAGTTACTGAATAATCAGTTATTATAATATTTATATTAATATTATATATATTAGTATTATATTATTTATATTTTTAATTATATATTATATTTTATAATATATATTATTTAATTTATATTATTATTATTATATATATTATAATTATATATATATTATTTTTTCCACGACAATCGGGAAATGTTAACTATTTTATGTTTTTCCCGGCCAGTGGGCCCATACAAGTGGAAGGTGCACAGTTATCAGAGGTGATAGATTAACCCAAGCTCAGTCTAAACCAGTCAAGATTTCAGCCCATCAGTGGGCATGGCTTAGGCTCTGGGACTCAGACCTACTGTGGTGAGAGCGAATAGGGAATGTAAGGTGTCTGTTGTGATATTAAGGTTGTTTTCCGTTGTATGTGTTGGCTATGGATGGGTGAGGTGAGGGTATTGAGATAGTTATAATAAATCCTATGCGTAACTGTAATGGATTACAGAAAATCTCCTACAGCAATTTTTTGTGTCCGTCCTGGTGACTTAGTCGAAAGTTTCAAATTCCCGTTTGCGAGGGACTCGAATCACGACCTAGCGTGCAAAGCACCCTAGTCATGCGCACGAGGACTTATATTTTTTTTTTTTTTGTATTATTGTTGTTTTTATACCTACACAATCTATATATATATTTAATTATATTATATATCATAATTATTTATTTATATATATATATTATATAATACTATATTTTATATATATATATATTATATATTAAATTATAATTATGGTTGTATATGATTCACTAACAAATTACTTACTAAAAAAAATTTTTTTAATTAAATATCAAGTAAGCTACAGTTCATTTTGCATTATTATAAGGAAAAATAATCTAGGACCTATTATATAATATGTACTATATTATTAACTTGTTTCACTATTTGACTGTTTAATAAAAAAAGTTTACATAAATAATTTAAAAAGTCTTTTTTAGTCTTGGTCTGAACATTCATTTAATTATATATAGACTTACATCAAATCAAAGAGTTTGCAAAGAGCCTAGAACTGGGAGATTAAAGCTTCAAAGGCAGACTGATTTACAACCTATAAAATAGGAGTTTATATATATATTTTCATTTTCGTTGAGACGTTAATTTTGATTTGTTAAGTGTAATTTCAATGTTTCATAATTGCCAATTTGAATTTGTTGCGGTTGTTCTTTAATATGCAACCATAGTTGTAGGTATAAACGTTCGCGTCTATTTTAACATTCCTTCTCCAAATGTAACAGGATGGTTTGCAAAGTGTCTGCAACAATCATATTGGTTCGCAGTTGAATAACAGCAATTCAACTAACCAAAATTTGATGACGTTTTTTTTTTTCATTTATACTAATATACAAAAATTATGAAATAAAGATGACAATTTAATTTCTTAATTTAATCCTATAAAAAAATTAAGATAATTTTTAATCCCAATTTAACGGTAAATTGTTGTATAAAATCGGGTGGTTTGAACCCTGCAACCGTAGTTGGATAACCGGAAGGCACCGGGATCATATATTTTACTTTATATATATATATAATATATATATTATATATACATATATTATATATATTTATAATATATATATATATTTAATTTAATATATATATAATAGATATATATTCACATATCAAAGTAATTTTCAATAATATTTTTTATGTATTTTACACTGTGTATGAATACTACACAACGGTCATAATTATAATTGTCAAAAATGGGCTTGGGTTAATGTAAATAATCCCTTCAGCAAATTTTTTAATTATAAAGTACATTAGTATTCGGTTCCGGCCGATTTTGAATTTTTCAGATTCAGCCCGAACTGGAAAAAATTCAATTTGCCTAGACATCATATATTTTAGAATACATTATATTAATTTTTTGCATATATATAATAATATTATATAATATATATATTATATTATATTAATATAAATAAATATATAATTAAATATATTCTACTATTCACCTATATATATTATATAATATATTAATATTTATAATAATACCTAAATATATCATATATATTTATATATATTATACTATGAGGGTATAGTTACTGTGTTACATGCATGGTGTGAGATGTTTGGATTAAGAGCTAGATTTTAAGTATCCAATGTGTTCAAATGGGACAAATCTTATGGGCGTTTGGTTGTAAAGAAGAATTGACAAAATTGAGAATGAACGTATTAGGAGTTGTGTGGTGTGAGAAGGGGTAAATGAGAGTATTAATGAAGTACGTTGGATGTTTCGTCATGTGAAAGGGAATGGATAATATAGATTACGTTGGTTAAAGCGAAATGTATAGTGGTGAGTGTGCTGGGAATTAATTGCGTCCTGTAAAGGATGCTGGAGAGAGAGAGTGCCGCGTTTTCAGAGGCGCAGGAAGGAGGTGATTAATAAGGAGGACATGACTATGTTTGGAGGGGGAATAGGTCTGTGGCCACTCTTTTTAGCCAGGGATGAAATCAGACACTTGACGCAGCTATATCAGTGAAGATCCGTCTAGTCCACGTGACCTGTCTAGGGTGGATTTCTGACAGCGACGAGTTCTCTTCACAATGGTATAAAGGGGTCAGTAAGGGGGGCTCTCTTTTTCCATTAATATAACCTTGCGGGTAGTGTTGGGGTGTAGATAGAGGGATATAAATATTAACTAAAACAAAGAAGCCCCGTCTTACCGCCCCTTTATACCTACAGTATTAGCCAATCATCTTATTATGCACCTTTTTCTCACTCTGCCAACTCACATTTCCTCTCCAGGCACTTTGCCGACTCTATTCCACTTTTAATCGTTCCTGTTCACTGCGTTGCGCCGGGTTGTGACGGTTCACATCCTTTACATTACAAAGGTTTGCACTTCTTTTCGTGTTTTCATTTACCCTTTCTCGAACCAAACTAAACATTCATTCTTATTTTATCAATTCTTTTACCCTACACGCCCCTAAATTGCCTCTAATAAATTGTACTTAGTCTATACTCTTATTCAGACATAGTTTCAGCTACCATACCTTACAGAGGTACATAGAGGTGTACCGGATTTGACATTTTTTTCGGTTCCGGCCGGAATGAGCAATTCTTTAGGCCGGAACCGGAATTACTAATTATTATAAGAAAAATTTGCTGGAAAGAGATTTTTTTTATATAATCATAGCCTCTTTTAACAATTAATAGTGCCTTGTGTAGTATTCATAAGTTGTATTAATACCTACAGTTTTTTTAATAAGTTTATCAATACCTCAAAATATAGGTTAATAGTTTCACATTAACAAAATTTAATTGACAAATTTATCACTATTCTACTTCAATTATTTGTATTTTTCGGATATTTATCTACTCAGTTCTTTATTTTCTTAGAAATAAGTCAGTAGTATCTTGGGTAATACAGTATTTAAAAACATTATCTTGTTTTGATATATGGTATGTCTGATCCTTTCTCTTCCTTTTTATTTCTAAAATCTAAACTTCTAGTGCCTTCTTAGCTTTCTTTATATTCTCTGTGTATCTCAGAGTTTGAGGATTGCTGGAGAGTCAATATGTAGAAATATTGATATAAATTTGATTTTGCCTTATGTTTCCGTAACCAATGAGAATGGTAGCAAAACTCTTAGAATTTTTTCAAGTATTTGCCATTTATTAGAGCAGAGCTTAAATGATTGATTGTTATATAATATAAATTTGAGGGTTTTCAAAATTAACTTTTCTAGAATCGAATATGTGCTATTCCACGTTGTATTAATCTTGATTGGCAAAGTGGGGCTTGCAGGATGTGGGATCAAGTCTTCTTTTGTATTCTTTTAAGTTTCATTCAGATTAAAACTGGAACTGATTGAAATGGTACAAATATTCCTATATTTCTTTTTAATCACACTGTTCTTTGAGAAAAAAGGTTCTTTATAAATTGAAGTTTATAAGATAAAAACTAGAAAACTTGGTGTATCTGCTAAATAGTTCAAGTTCATGTTATATGCTCATCTCGGATGATTCAAATGGGTTATTTTATAGGAGGGAAATTCCCAATTAATTTTATATATTTCAAAACTCAAATGAATTTTCCAGAATGAGAACCTGGGAATATTGCATGGAGTATGCAGTCCATTTTTTCAAATCGCTGGTAAGCCAGAGTGTCAGTTAAAGAAGTAAATGAGTCGTTTGAAATTTTTTAGCTCTCTATATATCTGTAGTAAATGTATGATCAGCTTACTTAATGTTTTAATTATGCGATCACGAATTGCTGTTACAACATTTAGCAAGATTTCTCTACAAAATATTTTCCTAGGAATAAGATATTTTGGTTGAACATAGGCAAAAAGTTCAAGATCCCTTCTCTTCTGTGACTTTGAATGGCTGGTTATTTCATTGCGATAAATTTCTTATTTTCATGTGATTGCGTCATTGATATGCCATATTTTTGAGGAGAAAATCTCTCACTCACTTATCTCACGGCCTTGATCTATTGCTCTTTTGTGGTTTCCCCTTGTTCTGAAAATAAAATTTGACTTTTATATAAAATTTTTGACTAAAACTTAGCACAATCAGTGCCAGTCTAAAACATATTTGTTAGCACTGTATTGAATATGGGAAATTTATGCCTGAGTTATATAAAATATTTTTTTTTTACATTTCTTTATAATTAAAGGGAAAGTTCATAAGAAATTTCCGGTTTCGGCCGGAATTTTTTTTTGTGATTCGGCCTAATTCGGTTCCGGCCAGACTGAAAATTTCAGTTCGGTACCCTAGTAAAACTATATATAGTAAACTAGCGCAGTAAAGACCGAGTCTCTGTTATACAATCACCAAGGGATTTATATGCACAGCACTTCCCTACATTCACAATTTCCTGTAACTTGATATCGTCCTTTTTCATCCATATTATATATCCTAAATAATTTAACGTTGTGTACTGTTGTGTTCGACATTATAACATAAGTTCCATAAGGCTGTCCTTACTCACAACCTTAACTTAGTCTTAAATTACGTTTACTTTCAACCCTCCTTTTAAACCTGCCAAATTCTTCTCAAACTCTCATTAGATTCGCCACACAAACCGTATATCCAATAATGGTGGGCACCCTACATCTTTCACTAATTCTCATCAATTTCTTACACCTCCCTGCCCCCTCACTTTTAATTCTTATAACCATCCTTATGCAATGAATAACTAGGAGGACTTACACATACTTCCACTTCACTTGCCTCACTTCCGCTATTAAAATTAAAGCAGGTTTTTCGACTCATTTTTCTTACACACGCTTCACTATCGTCTACATACTTTTTATCCCTTCGAAGCTCCCAACCAAACCATATTGTGAATGTGAGTGTGCGAGTGATTGTTAAAATTATTAAGATAAATGTATTTTCGATTTGCGAAGACATAGATTATATTTTCTCATATTTCTCACAATTTTAAATAATAGAAAAATTTGATCAAAAATCATTTAAAGGAATTCTAAACACACTTGTTCTTCACCAATCCAGTCCTTCAGTACTTGGTGCACTCTTTTATCTTTACACATCAATTAAACTACTTATCTATAATTCCTTACTGTTAAACTATCACTTCCCTACTTTATAAGGGTACTAATTTACTGTTTCTCTATCCTTGGAACTATACCCTCTCCATAAACATGTTACAAACTTCAATCTAATTTGATCATCACATCTCTATACGTTACCATTCTTCAACTACTATCATCTCCTACTATTGATCACTTCCAAATAATGCCCCATCAACCAAAATTTATCTTACTGCATGATAGTGTTCCTCCACACTCCCCTCGATCCATTATTTGCACCAACCCTATTATTCATTATTCTAAGTGAGTTATTCTGCTCATATTCCTATGTCATTTAATTCTTCAATTGACCTAGTATTTTTCCCTCATCTTATTCCAATATTTTTTTGAATACTTCTTCATGTTTAATCTTCTTTGATGTATCACCCTTCTGCCACACTCACCTGTTAAATTTTACTTCCATTGGCAATCACCTATTCTTCTTTGCTCCCATATTCCTGTTTCAGACATGAATTACTTGCCAAAGACTGGCTTATATACCTTGTTCACTTAACTCTCTCTTTAATCTCTCCTCTTTATCTATTCCAGACTACATAACACCCTCTTAACATCGATACATTAACATTACTCAACACAAAATTCCATCAACTTTACCTGATATTCATCTACCTACAGACTTGGATTACTATGTGATGAACTTTAGAATATTCGCATTATACTCTCTCCCACAGGACAATAACCTGACCTACCATTCCATTTTCTACCACTTCCATTTTCTACGTTTTATTCATACACTTTTAATAATTTATATAATATTCTAGTCGGCACAAATAACCAATTGAGTCTACTTACCCATCCAAAGATCATTCGATTATCCCAGAAAATTGACTCTTCACAATTACCTCAGATGGAAATAGACACAACACACTACCTTGACTTTTCAACTTGAAAATTAGCATTAGAATTTAGTACTCAAGTAGTTACTAGTATTTCAAGTCACAGTCTACAATTGCACCTGTACCACAGGTCACTCTCTTTAACATGGAACGACATCTGTTTGCTCTCCTTCCTTTCACAATGCCGAATCTTCCAACTATTTCATTCCACTGGATTCATTTATTTTGTTTCGTCACAGCAGAGCAAATCAAATTTGCCTATTCCAAATACACCCATCACTTTCTCATCTTCAAACATTTATTCTCTGGCACTCCCTTAGATATGATTTACACGTTGGAACGCCATTTTCGTCCGCCTCTCTATTTAGCTGAACTCGTTATTCGTCAAAATGTTAAGGTAAAATTCAACTCTCCATTCGTACGCTTGCCCCGATTCAGCCGTGTTCTTGTATTGGCCGGCACGCGGTGCTTCAAGCTCAGTCTTGTGCTAGATTCTAGTAAATCTGATTCAGCAGGTGTCATCCAGAAAGTTTCTGAACTTTGTTGCTATAATTTTGTTATTTTTATTAAAAATTAGTGCAGCCATGGGTTCAAAAAGATTGTGAATTAACCAAGACCTAAACAGGAAAGCGTAGAGACGACAATTGAATTGAAAAGTTTGTTGCGAAGTTTTGAAAGTGGAATTTCTGTCTCATGACCTGGCAATATCTATGGCAAAAGCGAAGTCAACAATATCGTCATACTGAAAAATAAAGGACAATTAAAAACTCACTAATCATTTTAAATACAATGATTTTCAATGAACAGGTATTATATGAACAGATTCTTCATGTGCAAAGACATAAAAAGAAAAAAACATCAGAAAGAGAGAAAACACCTGAAAGGATGTTATCTGTTGTTTTCATGGAAGGTGAATCCCCTTCCAAACAGTAACTCAACATCCTCTTCCGCCTCTTTATTTTATGCTGTAAAATTATTAAAAGGTTTAAAATAGGCAATTCATCTGTGGGGTTCTGGAACGGATTAATCAATTAAATTAATATCTTAAAATGTGAAAAAATGATTCACCATTCGTACAAATCGCCATTCGAACTGTATTGTTATACATATAACAATCCTATCATATAATATATATTATATATATATATATTTATATATATATATATAATATATATATATATAATTATATTATTTTATATATATATTATATATAATATATATACTTATATATACTATATATATTTATATATATATATATATTATATATATATATTAATTATATATATTATATATATTATTATATATATATTATATATATTTTATAATTATATACTATTATATATGGCTATGTAAAGATGTTGACTCCAGGAACGAAAATCAATAAACATGTACTATAAATCTTAACATGATTTGGGTTAAATTACATTAGACTAAATACTGGATCTTTCCAGATGTTGTAAAATTTTAATATTAAGAAAAACCTAATAGCATTTATCAATTTAATATTTTTTTGTGTTCACACCTATAGTCTTATAAAAATGAGTGGTTTTGGCCGTGCTTAGGCTATTTATTTCAGTTAAAATTTAGGGAAATGATGTAAAGTTTTGTTTTAATACCTTACAATATAATTGATATTTGATATTTTTATATATTTTATCTTTTTGATCCGGGGTGGGCCTTCGGCCCCCCTCTATATCATCCCCGCCCCCGCAGATCGGGGTGCCCCGCTCGCAGCTCGCGGGTCCGGGGGGGGTTTTTTTATAAATAGAAAAATACCATAATTATCACGTGTGAAATTCAATATAAAATGAAAGAACTTAGAAAAAAAAATTAAATTCTATTAATTATATAATAAATAATAATTAATAATATAATAATAATAATAATAATATATAATAATAATAATAATTAATAATAATAATAATAATATAAAAATCTTGTTAAATTTCTTAAAAACTAAATGCAAATAACGACTAATAAATAATAGAAATTGCAGTCATAAAGAAAAGGCGAAATTCGTTAGTTTTTCTTATCGAATTTCCCGTTAAATGGAGTCACATCTTATAATGTCCATATATATATATAATATAATATATATATATATATATATATATATATATTATTTATATATATATATATATCTATATATTATATTATATATTATATATATATATATATATTATAATTCTTCTTTTTCTTCTTCCTCTTTGCACCAAGATTGGGGTAAGGTGCTGTACAAGCATCGGAAAAGCAGTAGGAGAACTTGACAAACGTCGAAAAGAAACCCAGCTTAACGCCCCCTCTGTTACCATTAATTTAGTGAGAGCTGTCACAGACAGAAATCACCTAGAGCATCATTGGACCGCGACGGACCTCCACTATGGAAATCGTCAATTAAGGGTTATTCCTTGGCCAGGGGGCAACAACCATGCCATAACAAAAACCGCATTCTCCTTCATGCACCTTTATCTGCCTTGCCAACTACATTTTTCTCATTCAGACATTCGTTCACCGACTCATTCACTTTTTCTTTCGTCTCCCAGCGGTCGGTTCCAACACACTCTCCACTATACATCCGCTTTAACCCAACGCTAATCATTAACCTCCTACAACCAATCTAACCTCTTTCATTTATTCTCTATTTACTACTTTCCCACACAACCTCTAATACGTTCATTACTTATTTATTAATTCTTTTCAACCCTAGCATGCCCTAGATTGTCATCTGACACATTGAATTTAGATCCTATACTTCTACATATTTCGGCCATAGTCTCACTACCATACAATAACAATAGGTAACAAATTACCCTCATGTAAAGACTCTAGCGCACTCAGACTTAGTCCCTTGATTCACCAAGGATTAATTGCACCAACCACCTTCCTTGCCATTTAACTTTTCCTACTACATCTCATGCATCATCGTTCCCTTCTCATACAACACAGTCTAAATATTTAAACATTCCAGCTGCTCACCATATAACATAACTTAACACTGAGGACGTCCTCACTCAAACCATAACCTTTACTTTATTCTACGTTTACTTTCAACTCCTTTTACATACTGCCAAATCTCTCTACCAATCCTATCCTTCTCTTCGTTGCCACACAGGAACCAAAATCTCGGATATACATAGGTAGGGACCTCCACTCTCTCCAATTCTCATCATTTAAACACATTTCTGCCATCCCACTCGATTCTTTATAACCCCATCCATATACAATTGGACAGCTATGGAGACATACAGTATTTCAACTCGTATATAATCAACATTTGACTTTGACACCATTTATTTTACACACGCTTCACTATCGGTCATACATACGTTTTGATTCCATCAGAAGCCTACACCACACCATATCACTAATAACTGCCATAAAGCTTCAATATTAAACTCTATCATAGCTGTTGTTAAATCCATAAACTAATATAATTTATTCTTTCCTCATTTTCTCAGATCATTTGTTTCAATGTAAAGATTTGATCCACACATCCTCTCCACTCTAAACGGCCCTTGTTCTTTACACAGTCCCTCCCGTCATCGACGCCTTTTACCAAAAATACCGATAATACTTTCCCTCACAAACTCAATAAACTTATTCCCTATAATTTCTACGATACCTTTTTCCCTTACCCTTATATAGGGTAACTAGGAATTGTCTCCAACCGCTTGGAACTATACCTACCATAAACGCTTTATTCACAATTCCAAATCCTCAATCACCATCTCGCTCGCTTCTTGATATTTCACTAGTAATT